>JAASGA010000866.1:0-11619 GCA_023334105.1 Globisporangium nodosum
ATCGTGACGCCGACGGTGCGAGCGTTCGGGTGTGACGCACTCGTGGACTTCCTGAGCCTGCGCAGCCAGATCCAGCACCTGACGCGGGACGTACACGTCGTCGAGGGCGATGCGAAGACCATCACGCGAGTCGACGGACGCGACGTCGATCTCCGTGTCGCCCCACGCGACTTGACGCAGTTCTACTCCGTCATGCCCGAAGTTGTCGACTTGTGCTTCTCCAGGATACGCTATGTCGAGTACATGTGCACGCTTCGAGAGATCGCCAAGAACAAGAGCGTGAAGTGCACGCTGATCGCGCCGTCCAGAACAGCACTGTTGCCTGACTTCGAGGCGCGGATCGCGCTGCAGGCGGTGCGGAACACGATCGTCACGCGGGACTTCGACAAGAAGATCGCATTCGCGTTCCAGGACGAGTCCGTCTCCCGAGCCTTCGCAGAGGCGTACAAGGAGCTGCTCGAAGACGGGTTGTGCTACAGCGCGGAGATTCCGGAGGATAATTTGTGGTTCTAGAGATGCCAGACTTGCTTCTGACGATGCTATCGATAACGACTTCGTTCATTGTGTGTGTTCTCTTCGCATTGCATTCGGATGCTGATGAGCGCGTGTTCGCGCTTGCCGAGCTACACTGCGCTTGACAGACATTCTGGCGACAGCTTATCAGCGCAACTCCTACAACTCGCTGACTCGAAGGTTCCTTGCCGAGCAGCACGACACTTCTTATCCCGACTGCTTCTCCTTCCGACAACCGCGGCACCCAGTCTATCGACGGAACTTGCACGCGCAAGCGCTCTTCAGACGGCGGCACTTGCGACATATCGGAGGCGGTGATGTCCGCTGATGCTTCGAACTCGACTCGAGTGTCACTACCGTAGCCTCGGCCACTGGAAACCGAGTTGCTGTAGCGGCCACTGGATCCGGAGTTGCTGCTGCCGCCGTACCATCATCACCCCTGCAATAGCGATCCGAATAGCTCTCCGAGTGGTTGCGATCGGACGCACCTCGATCTCTGTCGTCGTGGGAGTACCTGTTGTAGTCGCTGCTACCTCTGGGGTCACGCTGAGACTCCTTCGCGCTTGAGCTACTGGCAGGGCTTGCACTGACGCGCGTTCGGCTCGTTCACGCTCATCAAGTGCGGCGGCGGCAAACTCAGCTTGGTCGTCGTGATCCTCGAGCCCTTGACCACTAACTGTGTTCAGGAAATCGGCAGTCGTGTCGAGACCCGACAGCATTGAGTCGTGTTTGAGTTGATTGATGGATGCCAGGTGCCACCAGTACACGACTCGGCCGTTGATGTGGCGATTGACCCGTTGAGCATGAGCGATAGCGACTTCACGAGCACACGCTGGAGAAGGACGTCGCTCACAACAGTGCCACTGACGAAGTTACCAGCTACAGCAGCGCCGCGCGGGCAGAGCAAGATCGAGATGGTGAAGCTAACGTTCGGCTGGTTCCGTCGATACCTGTGCCGACCAGCAAGAGCACCTGAAAATGCTCTCGCATCAGGGCACAGCAGCAGTATCGACCGCATTTCCGATCTCATGATCAACAACTGCGACGTGAGCGGCGAGCTGCTGGCGTTCATGGACTCGCACGCGATCGCCACACTGTGTGCCGCTCTGCGGTTCAACAAGCGCGCGTGTTATGTACTAGAAGACAAACATCGATGGCGTGAGCTGCTGAGGTTGCAGTGCGGCGTGATCATGTCAAAGAGCGGCAAAGGCTACGTGTCGTGCAAGGCTGTGTGGTCGGAGGAAGACGAGTATGACTTCTTGTTCAGGGGTCCAGTCACCGTGACGCCGACAGTGCGAGCGTTCGGATGCAGAGCACTCGTAGACTTCCTGAGCCTGCGTACCCAGATTCAGCACCTGTATCAGGACGTGCACATCGTGGAGGGCGATCCGAAGACAATCGCGAATGTGGACGGCCACAATGTCGATCGTTGTGTGGTACCGACTGTAAAGATCCAGTACGGCTATGGCCGTCACGGTGAACATTGCTGGATATACCCTTTCGACTACGCGCATGAGCTCCGAGCAATCGCCGAGTCCAGTCATACGACGTGTGCTGCAATCGAATCGGTCTCAACCACTTGGGAGCTGCACCTCAAACCGGAGGTTGAGGCGAGTTGTGCGATGCAGGCAATCCGGGATACGGTCTTCTCGTGCGACTTCAACAAGAAGATCGCGTTCGTGTGTCCCGACGAACGCATGTTCCGAGCCTTCAAGACAGCGCACAAGGCGCTACTTGAGAACGTGCTGCGGTATCGCGCGGAGATCCCGAGACACTGCCTGTGCTGTGACCGTGCGTCCTTCCATTAACCCTGAGATCACATGTCTGTCGCTTCTATGCGTTCGCCACCGAGTTCAGTATCTTGGTTGAAGGTGAATTGTGTACGTGTGTGTGTCGTTGCCGTGATCTCAATGTCCTTGGTCACTAACCATGCACGCAGAGGATAGAGTGGCGAGTATAAGTTCGAGGTTGGTGGTGAGGGGATGAAGATCGGAAATCGAGTTCAAGATCGAGATTGCATGTCGAGTTCAAGTTCGAGGTCGGGAGAGTTTACGACCAGGCTCAAGATCGATATCCGGTGTCGAGTCCAAGATCGAGGTCGGGAGTATCGAGTTGGAGATCGGATTCCGAGTTCAAGATCGGGTGTGAGTCCCAAGATTCAAGTCGGCCACGTGTTCGATTTCAAGCATTCTTGCTAAGCCGATGGTTTTATCTTGTAATTTGTATGTAAATGTCGTATCGTACTTAATCCAGCAAAACGATCTTTCCCGTTTCACAATCTCGCGATCATTCGCATAATTGCCAGGTCACAAGCAAGTCGAGTGAGAAGAAAGCGAAGGAAGCAGCAGCATGGGCAAGTGGGGCGCGTCGACGGCGCTCGTGGTGCTCGTGGCGCTCGCCGCGGCGTTCTGCGCGGAGGCGGCCAAGGGCCCGAAGATCACGAACCAGGTGTTCTTCGACGTGAACATCGGCGGGAAGGCGGCGGGGCGCATCGTCATGGGGCTCTACGGCAAGACGGTGCCCAAGACGGTCGAGAACTTCCGCGCGCTCTGCACGGGCGAGAAGGGCGTGGGCACGAAGGGCAAGCCGCTGCACTTTAAGGACAGCATCTTCCACCGCATCATCCCCAACTTCATGGTCCAGGGCGTACGTTACCAGGCGCAGTGGGTTGTATAGGAGGCGTCGGAGGGGGATGGCGAGGCTGACCATGCGGCTGGATGACTGGTACCAGGGCGACTTCACGGACTTCAACGGCATGGGCGGCGAGAGCATCTACGGCGAGAAGTTCGCGGACGAGAACTTCAAGCTGTGCGTTTGTATGGCGCTTCCTGTGTATGCTGTTGCTGCTGGTCGTGGAGCTCACTATGTGTGGCTGTATGGTTGGGTACCAGCAAGCACACGGGCGCGGGCGTGCTGAGCATGGCGAACTCGGGCGCGAATACGAACGGCAGCCAGTTCTTCATCTGCACGGTCAAGACGTCGTGGCTGGACGGGCGCCACGTGGTCTTCGGACGCGTCGTGGACGGCATGGACGTGCTCAAGGCCGTCGAGGCCGTGGGCTCGCAGAGCGGCACGCCGAGCCAGACGGTCACGATCACGGAGAGCGGCGAGCTGGCGGAGGACGACTGGGTCGCCGTCGAGTAAGCCACGAGAGTCGCCACGTCCGCCGTCACGTACGTGAGAGCGGCGTGCAGTGTCAGCGCTCTTAGCAGAGCGATCTTTTCCACAGAAATCAGAGATCGTGTTCACTCTTGACTTGATGTTTGTATGGTAAAGTCCAGTGACAGTGGACATCCTCAATGCCGAGTTATTATTACGTTACGGTCCCCCTCTTCACTTGGAGTTTCTATACTCGCCGCGTCGACATGGCGCTCCCGCGCAGCCCGCAACTCATGGAGTTCGACGATGACTCGCCCCGCGTGCCCGTCGTGACCGCAGGCGCCAGCAACACCGGCGGCGGCTACTTCTCCGACTTGCGGGCTTCCGACTCATTACCATCACTCCCGCCGCCTCCGCCTATGTCTTCATCCTCAGGCGGCGAGCCCGAGCGCCTCGCGCTCCGCTTCTTCGTCTCGTGCGCAGGCGTCGATGGCGCACTGGCGGTCGCCTCCTCGTCCACACGCACGGCGCAGACGCTCGTGCGCGGCGCACTGAATATGCTGACGCAATCCACCGGCGGGAAGCCCAAGGCTGCCGACGTGAACGTCGAGGTACGCGTGTCCCGCGAGCTGCCAGCGCACCGCGCGCGTGCGGGCGAGGACGGCGACGACGCGACCAGCGGCGCGCTCGGCAGCGAGAGCTACTGGAGCGAGCGGCGCCGCAGCCGCAACCCGCACTTCGCCGTGGGCTTCAGCGTGCGCTGCCAGGCGCTCGCCGCCTTCGACCGCCACGTGCAGGTGCTCGTGATGGTGCCGGATGAGGGCCAGAGCGGCAACAAGAACAGCCAGCTCTTCGGCGTCGCGCAGACGACGTTCCAGGAGATGTACGCGGTGGCCACGAGCGGCCGCTTCCAGCAGACGCTGACGCTGCCCGTGCGCTCGGCGCTGCTCGACGGCGCGACTGTTACGCTGCGCTTCGTGGACGTGCAGCCGCAGGCGCACCCGCTCTTCGCCGCGTACAACACGGCGTTCCGTTCGTTCCTATTCGCGCCGCCCGGCCGCGACGACCAGGACGCGCGGCTGCAGGGCGTCGCGGCCAAGCTCGCGGTTGAGGAGGCCGCCGAGATCGACTTCAGCGTCAAGATCCCGCTGCAGCTCATGACCGTGTGCCACTTCGAGCTCGCGCACATGTACGCGGACTGGAAAGCGCGGTACAACTACAACCGCAAGAAGAGCCGCCACTTCGAGGACGACCTCGAGGCGCTCAACTTCGGCCACGACGTCTACCGCGTTCAGGTGATCTGCGCGAGGAATCTCATGGCGAGCGCCGGAAGCGGCGGTGCCAGTGGCGGCGGCGGCGTTGATGGCGCAGTCGCTGCATCAGGACGGCCGTCGACGTTCTCGATCGCGGGACGAGGAGGCATCATGAACCGCCTGAAGACGCAGGCGGGCAAGTGGGGCGGACCTGGAGCAAGCGGCGGCAACGGCGACCTGGGAACCGGGAAGGGCGACTCTGGCGGTACGGTGAACCCGTTTGTGGTGGTCAAGTACTCGGACGGCGCGAGCGGCCCGCAGGAATACGTGGTCGGCAAGACCAACACGGAGTACGACACGGGGAACCCCGTGTGGTCGTCGAACAAGTACGCTGCCAAGTGCGCGCATGGGAAGCCGAACACGAAGATGTTCGTGTCCGCGTCGCTGCCGAGCCGCGTCGAGATCTCGCAAGTCAACACGCTCAAGCAGTTTCTCTTCTACCGCCCGAGCGTGCTGCAGAACGAAGGCGGCGAGCTCACGGGCTGGCTGCGCTTCGAGGTGTACAACGAGAGCTACGCGTACATGACTGGCGTTGAGAACGAGCTGATCGGTGAGGTGATGGTTCCGCTGCAGAGCGTGCGCGACGCGATGACGGTGGAACAGAAGGTCGTCTCGGACACCGGCGTCGAGGCGGAGGAGCCGCTTTCTCCGCGTGGGAGCCGCCAGACGGTGTCGTCGCTGACGTTCGTCGACTGGTTCGACGTCCGCTCGCCCGCGACGGACGAAGTGTACGGCCAGATCCAGCTGCGACTGAACATCACCTTGTCGAACCCTGTCGCGCCGGCATCCGACCGAGGCGGTGACTTGTCGCTGGGAGAGGACGCGGCGTATGCGGCCGAGCCTCGCACGCAGCGCCTGGCAGCCGACTGCGCACCCCCGCCAACGTCGAACCCGCTCGAGAGCGAGATGCCGCTCGAGTTCCTGTACCCGCACGTGCTCAACTTGCAGCGACATATCTCGGAAGTGACGAGCATGATCCGCCTGAGCGAGAGCTTGCTGGCGCAGAAGAAGACGTTCAAGTCGAGCCAGGACAAGAAGCGCGCAGACATCCAGAGCATCCCCACGAACCTCCACGTGTCGTACTTCCGCATCTACCGGAACTTCGCGTCGCAGCTGATGCCGCAAGCGAGCACAGCTGCGTCTGTCACAGCAGCGACCTTGAACCACCAGGCTTCGACTGAAGATCTGCTTGGACTGGGCTTCTCGAACGCCCACGCACCGACAGAGTCGTCTGCAGCAGCAGCAGCTGCTGCTTCGATTCCGAGCGGACTGTCACTCCAGCAGCGCGCGATGCTGCCAGAAACGCATGCGACGATCACGTGCGGCGCGCCGACCGCCCACGCGATGGGTCTCTCCGAGTACGGTCTCCGCGAGATGGAGTTGGAGATCCACCGCCTGCAAGGGATCCTGGACAAGTGCACACCGCGCATCATGACGTCGAGCGTGAACGACAACGCGTTCGTGCCTGAGGATTCCTCGAACGACTTTGTGTTTACGTCGATCGCCGACGAACAAGACGACGGCGACGACGATCTCAGTGCGGAGACGGAAGGACTTTCGCTCGATGCTGGTGCCGCGCAGTCGTCGGATCGCGATAGTGCGAGTCCGAAGAACGCGCCGAAGAAAGCTGCGCCGAAGAAGTACTCGACAATGGCGGCGCGCGCGGTTGCAGGCGCGAAAGCCGCGAAGAAGCGGCTACCAGCAGCAAAGAAGTCGTCGAAGCTGAAAGACCAGCAGTCTACCGAAGATGGAAGCACGAAGGCGAACGAGGTGAAGTACCCTGCGCTCCGCACCGAAGTGGAAGACGGCATCGACCCGACGACGTCGATCAACTACGCTGTGCGCGTGCTGTGCCGTCTGGAGATGCTGCGGACGGAGTACTACTTGCGGAAGAGTGTGGCTGTCTCGCAGTCCGTGAGCGGTCTGGTGGCGTGCTTTATCACGGAGCTGGACTTGTGTCTCCAGGAACAGAACTTCAAGGTGCTGGAGCAGATGGCGAAGGTTGGGTTCTTGATCGGCTGGGAGAGCTTGATCTCGAGCCACGGCAAGGAGCTGCGCATGCTCTCGGATGCGTGGGTGGCGATCAAGTGCTTGGAGACGTTCGCGTTCCAGCTGTTCGAGAGCAACATCCCGGACGTCGTGCTCGAGAAGCGCGAGCACGTCGGGTACACGATCCGCGTTCCTGTGCCGACAGAGCAGTTCGCGTTGGTGCCCGAGTCGCTCCGCAACGGCGACCTCATCACGGTCACGTCGGTGCTCTTCACTCAGGGCATCAATGAGATGCAGAGTCTCGCGAACATGGTCGGGCACTCGGGGGTGTCGATCCAGTCGAAGATCAACAGCACGAGCTTCCGGTCGATCGTCGAGTACTACAACCGGTTCACGTCGTGCGGCGTGGCGATGTCCGAGATGAGCGTGGGGTCGAACCCAGACGAGATCCTGCGGAATCTCCGCGTGAGCGTCGAGGGCGAGAGCTCGTCGTCCAAGAACACATGCATCCTGCTGCACGCGAGCGACGCGGTCCGCAGTCTGAACGGCGGGCGGGTGACGTACTGCAAGTCGGGCAAAGACCGCACCGCGATGAGCGTGACGCTCGAGCAGGCTCGGCTGCTCGTTCAGCGGAAGCGACACGTGTTGGAGGAGATCGAGTCTGGTGGCGCGTCCGAGTCGGGTCCGCTGGAGGAGGTCAAGAGCGTGGCCAACACGATGCGAGAGTTCGGCGTGCGGATGGAGATCGCGAAGAAGAACGTCGGGCGATACACGTACTCGTTTAACTCGATCCAGCGCAAGCTGCTGCCGGAGATCTATAGACCGCCGATGAGCACGATCCAGGACATCGTCACCTCCGTGACTGCGCGAGACTCCTAGCCTGTCGGCGACAGGCAGGCAGGCAGGCGGGCGGGATACAAGACTACTACTGCAGCGGGTAAGTGCGTGAATGAAGGAACTGATGATCGCATTGGACCTGCTCTTGGTGCTGCTGTTCCTTTGAAGGTGACCAACTAACTGTGCACAGCCAGCTCGAGACGCTCGAGGTGAGCCTGCGCTTCCGCGACAACCTGCGCGAGCAGCTCCTGCGACGCCGCAGCAACTTCGACGCGGGTCGACAGCAGAGCGCTCGGCGCGCACGCGAAGAACGCCTTCTCGGCGTTCACGTGCTCACTGGCGGCAGTCTTGCGCATCGCGTCGCAGACGATGTGCACGTCGAGGAGATTGGACGCGTTCGTCACCTCGACCACTTTCCTGACGACGTCTTCAGCAGCCGACACCGGTTGTGGCTGCACGAGTGCCAGCAACGCTTGCAGCACCGCAGTGGAGCGTTTGCCTGAGTTGTGCGCCTGGTAGATCGCGCCTCTCGTTTCCTGGTCCCAGTGCTGCATCGAGCTCAAGCTCGCTTTGACGCTTTGCGAGAGATTGCTCGCACCGACGAGCGCGCTCGTGTCGCTACCAAACAAGGTCTCCGCGCTCGCCAGCTCGGCGTTCCACTTGTCGTCCTCCCAGTCACTGAGAGACTGCAGGAGCGTGGAGAACATCCGCAGAACGTCCAGCTGCTCACTATCCACCTCGCTGTTGCTCCGCCCGCGACTGCCAGTCGAGCATCGCGCCGCGAGGTTAGACGACTGCTTCAGGAAACAAAGCGCAAGGCGCTCGCTCATCAAGTCGAGAGTCGGAGCCGCTACGCAGTCGCCAGGAATCGACAGGCAGTGCGCTCGCAGCGTTGCACTCAGCAGCGCCGCGATGGTCGCGTACGATTCCGTCTCGCGAAGTTCGTTCACGTGCTCGCGGTGCTTGTGGCAGAACGCCAGTCGCTTGGACGCGGGCGAGTCGGTGTCAGCGCTGTCGACGATCTGCAGTCGGAACACGGGGGAGTACTCCGCTGACGAGCACGTCGTGAAGTACAGGGTCCCAGGCTCGAGCCCCGTTGTGACGTGGTGAACTCCAGCGGCGGTCAGCTCCTCCGTCAGTCGTAACTGCACGGAGTCCAAGTCATCAGATTCGCTCGTGAGCGCGCACAAGTGGATGACGGCCGAGTCCCATCCCACGAGACTCGAGTCGATGCGCTCCACCACAGCCGGCGCGGAGCTCCCGAGCACTGCCTCCCACGCGCTGCGCGCAAGCCGCATCCCGTTGTGGATCTCGAAACGAGTTCGCTCTTGGATCCCGAGGCTCAGACAGTCCATGGCGCCGTTCACTGTCAACGCGAACGGAGCCGACAGCACACCGGAACGCGAACTTGACTCGGGCTCCGACAGCTCCAGTCTGCTGACTGACACCAGCGCCGAGCTGAACGACTGACTCTCGACACCGTTGATGGCAGCAGCGCTCAGATCCTGTGGCAGCGTGGACAGCATCACGATCTTCATGATCGAGTGAGTCGGCAGTTCGCTTCCGCAAGCCTCTCGGAGTCCCGCTGCGCTGAGCTCATCATCGGAGCGAACCACCACGATCTTGTCGAACACGAGCTGGTGGCGATCGTTCGGCGAGAGTAGCAGCAGCCCTTCGAGTTGCTGCAGTACTCGGTCCGTGTTCGAAGTGTCCACAACCGCCAAGCAGAGAACGCGGAGCGTGTGGCAAGGCGAGCCCAGTTGGTGACGAATCTGCTCGCGAAGCGCCAGCGACGCCAAGAGCGAGTCGGCAGTGTGCGCAGCGGTGACAGCGCACGCAACACTCTTCTCGTCGACGCGCACCATGAGGATGCGCGAGATCTCTTCCGAGCGCTGCACGATTTTCTGTGTCGACGACAAACTGGAAGCAAACGGCGACGTCACGTTCGTCGCACGCTGGTTCTGCGTGAGTACGACGACGCCTACGCGCGCCGTGACGCACACTTGCTGGCCGTCCGCGAGTACAGTGCGCGTAGCTCTCGAGTTCTCGAGCAGCTCGTTCGAGTAGTACGCAGCCACATCGTTCGCAGTGGAGAGCGTGATGTGCGGGATCTTGTTGTGTATCTTCAGCGACAGCGGACTCGCGAGTTCGACGCGGAGACACTGTCCTCTCCCATCCTGCACGAGTTCGGTAGCGCGGACGAGGACCTCGTCGCCGATCTCGACGTCGCGCAGGTATCCTTTCGTCGGGCGGTAGAACAGCGTCACGTGGTCAGCGATTACGTTCGCGTGGATCGACGGGAATGCGTGCAGCAGCTTCGCGCGGTTCGTCGAATCGATGAACAGACCCACGTACACCGGACTGCTCGCAGTGCTCCGAGAGATCGGGTTCCTGTTGACCATCGCGTGCTCGAACTGAGGAGAGAAGGCCATCGCGCTGCTGTCGGCGTCCCAGCGGAGGTACATCTGGATCACCTTCGGCACCGGCACGCCGTGCGAGTTGCGCTTTGCCATCTGGATGCACGTCGTGAGGTCGGGGCAGTGCATCTCGAGTACTTGCACGCGGCAGCGGTTCGCGCGCGCACGCTGGACGTAGTGCTCGTACTCCCACGACTGCGTGTGTGTGTTGTCGACGATCACGATGTTCGCGTTGTTCCTGCGCAGTGCGTCTTCGAACTGGGACTTGCACGTGTCGTGCGCCTTCCCGATGTGCTTGACGTCAAAGACGTACCCACGCGGACCCACGAAGTAGCGGTCGGCAGACACAATCGTGCACGTCGCGGGCTTTCGCGAGCAGATTGATGCGATCTCGCGACCCAGCGTGCTCTTCCCGCTTCCCGGGATGCCGCGGAGGATCACGACTGCCGGCTTCTCCGTCTGTGCGCTGTAGACCAGCAGTTCGTCGACGAGACCGACGAGTTCCGGGTACCGCAGTGGCGGTGCAACAGCCTCTTGGGTCGAGAGTGACGACAACGTATTTGCCGCAGGAGCCAAGTGCACGATCTCCACAAGAGCGCTGCTTCGTGCGTCCTCAACTGCGATGTGGCTCCAACGCAGTCGTCCGGACCAGTCCAGGCGCTGCTCGTCGTTCTTGACTGGCGACACCTTCGACACCGCCGACGCGAGCGCGAAGCTCCGACTTCCGCGTGCAGGAAGAAGCGCGCGGCCGTAGATGCCTGCACTCCGCATCTGGAGCAGCAGCGCGTTCGTGAACGCCCACAGCGCATCTTCGGCGCTCGGCGAGAGCGACAGCTCGTACGTCCACTCTGCAGCGCACGCGACGCGCGCTCGGCTCTCCAGCGTCTGCTCCGCGTCGCTGTTGGCGTCTTGCGGTCGACGCAGCGCCGTCATCACGCGCTGGAACTCCACGCGTTCCTCCCAGTCGTTGAGTCCGAAGAGCGCGAGCGGCACGTGCACGCAGCCGTTGACGGCAGTCGCCGCTTGGTCCTCGAAGAGCTGTTGGAATGCGAGCGCGTTCTCACGCAGGTCGGGGATCTCGCGCGTGTTGACGCGCAGCGCGACTGTGAGCTGCGCGATGCTGCTCTGCACCATGGCGCGGATGTCGGCGTCGCTTAGGTCGGCTGGCGGCGCGCGGCGGCGGGCGGAGCCGCTGCTACCCGCGTGGCGCAGCGTCGGACGCGCGTGGGAGGAGCTGCTGCTGCTGCTGGACTCCCGCCCGCCAGTCGTTTGCGAGGCGCTCGAGCGCCAGGAGCCCTGGCGCCTACTGCTACCTCCACCGCCGCCGGCGCTGCTGCTGCGTCGCATCGTCTATTGAGGCGGGGTGGCAGGTGCGTGATGTATGCAGCGAGTTGAAGAGTGAGCGAGTGGAGAGGACAAGAGATAGGTAGAGAGGTGGGGGGGGGGGGGGG
>JAASGA010000867.1:0-11613 GCA_023334105.1 Globisporangium nodosum
GCAAGTTGCGGACTCCCAGGACCTCAAAGATGAGGACAACCAAGTCGTCACTCACAACGTCGACATGCTTGGTCTCTCTCTCCGGCGCAGGGTTCGGGAGGTACTGCATCTCCAGCTTGACTTCTCCAATTCGAGCCTTCTTTGCTCTTGAAGATCCAGTCCGAGATGCTCCTAGGTGCGATACAGGAGCCGAAAGCGCGTACCAGGAAGATGCCAAGTGACCGTCGAGCAGGATGAAGTCGAAGATCGGGATCTCCGCCTCGCCCACGACCTCTTCGCCTGCCTTGTCAGAGGTTGTGTCGGAGACAATCAGCTCGCACATCAGAACCGGGTTAACATATAGCTGGCCGGATCGAAGCTGCTCCGAAGACAGTGAACACTCGAACAGGAGCGAGTACTTGGGTATCGGAGCCTGATTCGCAGACTCCAGTGGCTCTCTCCAGTCGACCAGACCGTCTCGCTCAACCAAATCGCGAAATGGCGTGTCAGGGACGACGAAGTCCTCTTCTTGCGTTTGTGATCCGCTGTGCGCTCCACTCAACAGCCGACATCGAATCCGTTGGACCTTGTTCGTCAACATTTGATCGAAGAAGCTTGGAACATCGAATCGGGTTTCCTGGATCTTCACATGCAGCGTGCCCTCAATCTCCTTCACTTCGTCTCGCTGCATTCGCTGGAATGGCTCGACTTCCGTCTCGCGATCATTTGGGATGTATTGGCAGCCGAGCAAGATGCATGCAGCAACAGATTTGCCTCTGTTGTCTCCGAGATCGTAGTAGGAGTAGCTCGAAGCAGTTGGATGCACCAAGAACGAGTCTAAGTTGGCAAACCCGAAGGTGACGACCGCCATGGAGCTCGCATCCGCAGATCGCACGGAGAGATCGACGATCTCGATGGACACCACTGTCGACAGCAGCGACAGATCGTCGGTACCTAGCCACTCCATTTCCATGACCTCGTCATTCCATTCAGGGTTTTGGATCGAACCAGTGGCAGGTTTCGAGACTCTGGCAAACGCGGCGTCGTTGCAGGTCACGCGCACCCCAGGTTGCATCCCCATTGTGCACGGGAGATTTCTCGCACCCACCACATGGAAGTACACTTTCCCGGCCGCAGGAGCTGCCGGTGCTGCTCGCTCCGAGGCTTGCGTAAACGGAGAGGTTCCAATAGCGCTGGTTCCGAAGGTATCCGCGCGAGTGAAGAACTCGTGCGCGATGAAGCGGTAGTCAACTCGGATCTCGCCTGAGTTACCATTGCTGCCTCGATCTCCGGCAGAGAAGATGGGTAGCCACGTTTCAAACCACTTGGATTTGCCCCGTTTCCATGTTGGTGAAGTGCATTGCTCGTGCAGCAAAGACGCAGTTGCGACCGAGAGCGACCCGATAAGAGCATCAGCGAGGTGGTCTTCTTCGTTGCTGTCAATGACGTCGATCCGAAGAAAGTCGGTCTGGAGATCACGAATCTGGAGGTAGTAGATCGGCGAATTCCAGCGCGGATGGCAGCCTCCGTTCATGGAGATGCCTGTTTGACATGCGTTAACAAGCGCGCGAGTTGGCGGGAAGTACGGCGCCACCTTGGCGATCACGTACGGGTCCTGCTCGCCATTCGGGTCAACGTCCACGAGATTCCTGCCGGCGATGAAGCGAATGCAGAGAACACCTGAGACGCTGGCGACTTGCTCGACGCCGTTCATTGCCTCTTCGGGTGGTTGCGTGCGCATCACCGACACAGGAACCGCAAGGATCGTGATCTCCAAAACACCGACGAAGATTGCACAGTCCGTCTCCGTGACAGTGTAAAGCGCGCAGAGCCGAGAAACTGCGCGACTCTCCAGGCTCAGAAGTACGCCGACGAGGGCGAGTTCGTAGCTCGCAAACTGCTCCGCGAATCGTCCGTTAGTTCGCTTCCCGACAAGCTCGACTCGGAGAATCGGACACATACCAAGCCCCAGGGATGCTTGGACAAACTTGCGCGGGGGCATCCCAAGCTCCAGCGCCAAAACTTCGTTCCACTCCACGAACGCGTTCCGTACTGCACCTTGCTTCTTCCGGAATGCGGTCACCGCACTGCAGCTTGTGGTGCTGCCACCGACCACGACGAACTTGCACGCGACTTCTTCGAACAAGTTCGTTCGAGCTACCGCTGCTGAATCCTTCGGCATTACTCGAGCAGCGGATTTGTCGGTTGGTACATCGGCAAACACGAGCTTCCCACATCGCAGTAGTAGCACGTGGCTCTGATCCGCGTTCGGGCGCGAGTCAGCGAGCTCGAGCGGCTGGAACAAAACTTGATCCGGGTAGAAGGCGACACCAATCATCGCCTGGTAAGCAGGAGAAGGCAGCGCTTTCGAGAAAAGCGAAGGCTTTGCCACTGGCACTGGAGAAACGAGCGGGTGCCACTCGCGGCTCATCTGTCCTGAGGCGCATGACTGCATCCCAGAGAGTGGTAGCTTGACGGACCCTACGTGTTTGCCACTGCTATCAGTTTAGAGGTAGGCAGTACACAACCACCTCATTGAAAGAGCGGTACTTACGTGAGCGTGAGCACCTCGATGCGCAGAAGCTCGGACGAGATGTCGCTCGTGTAGAGCGTCAGTTGTCTGTCCCAAACCACATCGCTGTCTTGAACTCCGTCGATGCTGCAGCTGGCGCGTTCGGTCTTGCTTCGCACTTCGTTTCGAACGTCCAATCTCGAGCTGAGCCACACGTGAGCAGTCAAAGAGCGATCGGCAGGCAGTGCGGACTCGCCTACTCGAGCGCACACAAAGTGGATCTCTAAGCGACCCGGAAGGCGGTCGATCTGCGGGACCAGTGCTGCGTCGCCACTGTTTCTTGCGCTCTTTGCTTTCGCACTAAGAGCCCGTCCGATCGAACGGCACAGCGTTCGCGTTAACGCTTGCTGAGTCTCTGTTTCGGTGTCCTTTTCAGTGTCGAGAGGCTCGAAGATGCCTTCAACGTAGAGCGTCCCGGTCACTTTGTTCTGCAAGTGCACGTCGATCTTCAGCGCGATGGGGCTCTGGGTTTCAGAGGACGGGTCGATCTTTGATAAGAGGAACGCACTCAGCGGGACTTCAGCTTTCCCAACTACCGTACGTCCGCTGCGCTCTCCAGGCTGCACGCAACACATCCGTGCATGATGTCAGTCTAAGTATCGCAGTTCCCGCAGAGCAGCAAGAGCGAACGTACAACTTCAACATCGTAGATCCCGACTTGGAGGATCGGGGGCGGCAGCGTATGAACCGACGCCCCAGTAGTTGCTCCATCTTCGAGTGCTTTCCCGACTGGAATGTCCGCTGAGACGACTGGCGGGGGAGGGAGGCGGTACTCGAGGCGCAAATACTCGTTCCACATCGGCGTCGAGCCTGCGTTTTCGAGCGGCCGCGTCTTGAGCATTGAGCGCACCGGATTCTCTTTCCGCTTGATGTACTTGGGCTCAATCGACATCCGCACCTCCGGGTCCAGCTCGTCCGCCCTCTCCTCACTCGGATGCGGTGACACGAGGTTGTGAGCCTGGATCACCAGAATGTGAAGATTGCCACTTGGGATGTGAACTGCCATCTTTGACACTGGTCCAACTGACTCGGGTTGTGATCTGGAGGCACATGCTTCTGGCGAAGAGCGATACGCAACTGCGTATTCGAGGTCCATCGACGCACTCATTCCGAATCGAATCGATATTGTTGACACTTGGGGACTGATCGAACTGTTCAAGAGCTGCCACAGGTTCAGTTGCATGCTCCCGATCGTCACCGGTGCTTTCTTTCCGGTCACCTTGAGAAGCTGCATTTCCACCTCGAGACTCTCCTTGTCTTTTGCTGCGGCAACTTGTTTGCTCGAGTAAATGACATCCAAGCACGTTCTCCATGGGATCGCCAGGTCTGGCTGGGGGCGAACGGTGTCTGTGTGCGCCTCCACGTCTTGCTTCCCGAATGCCAGCAGCCCTCGCTTCTTTTGGCTGCCCAAGTAGTCCACGTTCAGACCAAAGGAAGTAGCCTCCTGGGTGAACTCTCGCTTGTCCTCTTCGTCCTGGAGCCTGAGCACTCCTTTGACAAGGAAGAGCGTCAAAACGATTCCCGACGAGAGCGCGTTCCCAAGAAGCGAGGAGCCCAACTGCAGAAACCGGATCCGGAGACTCAGCTGAACTGCTTGCTTTGCGTGGTCGCTCGACTTCGCGCTTGCCTTCTTCGCCGAGCAGAGTACAAGATCCAGTGTCATATCGAAATGCTGTTCCGAGTCCGGCGAGATGATCGTGTGGATCGGTAGACTCAGTTCAGCCACTTGAGTGTCTCTCGTGATCGCGTTCTTGTCCTTCAACTCGATCGCAAAGTTGTTGTCCGCGTCATCGTCGTAGGCTATCACAGGAAGAACGACCTCCTCTCCCTTCCACTCAGCTTTGAGCTCGGTCGACGAAGGCACCTTCTTCATCGCGTTGGTGATCACACTTGTTGCTACAGAGATATTCCCCTTTGCGGTTCGCCCAACGGATGGCGGGAACGATGTCGCAACGAGGTACAGGTCCAGCGACGAGCCGATGAGATGATCACGATCGGTGATGGCCAAACAGCTCAGCATCAAGTATCCGAGAAGCCGCTTCGCCGCCGGAGATGCCGAGACAGATTCAGTCTGCTGTGCTGCGGACCTCTCGAGCTCGACAGGAGGAGAATCGCTGCCTCCTCGGATTGTTGGAGATCCGACGTTTGCGCGCTCGACTTCGATGGCAGGAAGTGGTTGATCAGCATAGACCCATCGAAAACGCAGCGTGATTTCTCCGCACGGCTTCTGCTTCGTCAGTTTCTCATCGGCAAACGTGAGAGCGTACGCTGCAACGCGCTCTGCATCGCCCGTGTCTTGGAGTGTCGCCGCCCAGATCTCGTGCAGCGGTATCCTCGCTCCAGCCATGAACGGATTCTTCCCGACCGTGTCTTCATCTCGAACATGAACGATGAGCTCTTTCGGGTATGGCTTTCGAGTGATGTCGAACACTTGGATCGCGCCGCGCCACTCGAAAAACGCAACATCCACGTCTTTCTGCGCGGTGCACTTCTTCTGCTCTCCGCCGAGCGCGAATGTGACGTACGGGTCCGGCTTGCGGTCGAACAGAGCCTTCATCAGCCCTTTCGGGTTTGCTCCGCGGCTCGGACACGCAAGGTTGCGCGCACACAGAGCTTCAACGGACATCAGCTTGATGTCCTTGACTATCGGCGGTTGAGCAGGTGGTGGCAGATCGGGAGTAGTAGATGTGGCTTGATCGGTGTTGTCATGTGCAGGATACGATGGCACTTCGCTTCCATTCGAGCGTGATTCTTCTGCACCGGTGTTCGAAGTTTCAGCCAACTTAGTACTTGCAGTCTCCAGCGTTGGATCAGCGACGACAGTAGGCGCTGAAGCCTCGGTCGTGAAGTGGAAGCGAACTGTAAGCTCTCCGCATTGCTTCCTCTTCAAAAGTTTCTCGTCGCTGAAGTTGAGCGGGTACGTTCGCTCGACGCCATTCACAGCGCTTGCAGAGCCGACCCATTCGTCTGTTTCTTGCCTCTGAAAGAACTCCTCGAGGCTCACTTTGGCGCCTCCCATGTACGTCGCCTTCATGAGGTTCTCGTCCTTCACGTGGATCACGAGGTCCATGAGGGAGACTCCTTTCCGCGCAGCTGTCGAACGCTTTGGAAGATCGAACGCCAACATCACCTCGTGCCACTCCACGAGCTTCTTCAGATCGACGTCTTTGAGCGCCACCGACGCCTTCGACATGCCGCAGAATTCGAGGACGACCATCGGGTCAGGTCGTCGATCGAAGATAGCTCCTAGGCTCACGGGGCGAGTGAGATTTCTTGCCGACACCAGCTCGACCGTCAGCGCTATCACGACGGCTCTTGCTTCAGAAAGTGGTGGAGCTGATGTCACTGGATCGGTAGTAAGCAGCGCAGCACTTGACGAGAGAGCAGGGAGTTCTGTGCTTGTTGGATTGTTGTGCCTGTCCAACGCATCTTGGACAGTCTCGACAGAAGCTGTCGCTCGAATCGTTGGTTGGCGCTCGATCGCCTTCAGCTGCCGGGTGCTTGAGGTCTTCTGGTGCTGGAGCTTCTCATCTGGCAACGGCGAAGCGGTTGTACCAGGATCAAAACGGAGACTCGAACTCGGTACAGAATCATTGCTACTCTCGATCTTTGCAGCAGGAGTCGGCTGCGCTTCCAGAGCTCCTTGAGGCTGTGGTGGTGGTGCAGAGCCTAACGATGGTGCTGACGACTCGTTCGTGCTAGTAGTCGCTGGCCCAGATTCCCTTGCTGACGGAGGCGCTTTCGCTGCTTCTGCTGCTTGCGGTAGTGCAGTTTGCGGTGCCAGAGCAGTCGGTTTGGTGGGGTCTTGTGACGCGTGCTCTTCGACTAGGGTGACCGTGAGCGCGACCTCGCCCGAGTTTTGCTTCTTCTTGAGCTTCTCGTCGCTGAACTCGAGCGGGAACAGCCTGGACTGGCACAACACGTTGTCCTGCATCGCAGCGAGCAAGGGGGCGAGCGGGATCGCCGCGCCACCGATGTACCGATCTTTGATCGTGTCGCTGTCCTTGACGTGGAGCACCAGCGTCGAGTCTGCCAAGTTCTTCTCTGGTGCGAGCTCAAAGTCCCACTCGGCGTTCGGCCACACAAAGTACTTGAGCGGCTCGACATCATTGACGTGGTCGCACTTGTGCGTCGCGCCGTCCAAGACGAACACGACGTACGGATCCGGCTTGGCATCGAACGAGAACTTGGAGTCGCTCGCGCGGATGTTCTGCGCGCCGTCCGCGCGCACGCGCAGGAAGCGCTTACCCCCTGCGTCTGTCTTCTTCTTCTTCGCCATGGTCTGGATGAGCGTGCGTCGCTTCGAGTAGATCCCGATACTAAGTACGGAGGTGTGAATAGCAATGCCCACAATGCGAAGTTGTACTGACCAAACATTGCTACCACTAGCACGGGAACGTGACCTGACGCAGCAGTCCGATCGGACCGTACGCCTCGAAGAGCACGCGCTGCGCCGCGTTGGCCACGAAGAACGAGCCGACAAAGTCGAGCGAGTTCATCTCGATGCCTTGGAAATCTGCACGCCGCCGCGGGATCACGAACAGAAACGACTGCGTCAGCAGCAGGTTGTACGCCACCGGGAGCTTCGATGGCTCCGGTCGCGATGCCGTCATAGTCGCGTTCCTGATCGGGTACTCCCGCGCGTTCAGCTGGCGCAACACAGCGTTGTAGATCGCGAGCAGCCGATCTGGATGGTCGCACACACGTTGCATTTCGTGAGTCCCTAGTGCACGCACGTGCTCGGATGCCAAAAACGCTCTCGATGCCAGCGGATCGATCGTGCGTATCACCTCCGGCAATCTCGCTCCCCGTTTCGGTGTCGATCTCGACTCGGTGCAGGAAGTGTAGGAATGGGAGCTCCGGCAAGTGCACGACGCCGTTCGCTGGGTGACTCCGCAGTCGCTCATTGATGAAGTGGAGCAACGGCGGCTGTGGACAATGCGAGATGCGAGCTGAGATGCGGAACACAGACCCGAACTTGTGTGAGAGAGCGTTCAACCACGTACCATGTCTTGACCAGTGAAAATCTCCAGCGACGGATATGAGATCAGCTGCATGTGCTTGTGCGGCTGGCTGTACATGCATTGTCCATCAATGATCCTGTCGTGATGTAGCAGCAGTTCTCCCTCTCTCAACGCACCTGGCGCCGCTCTCGTAGCCGCAGTTGAAGAACGCAAACGCGTTCAGGCTGTGCATGGCCGTCCACATTGCGCGCAGATCCGCTTTACTGAGCGGCGTCTCCTGCTCCTCGAACTCGATGGTCGAGAGCACGACCTGCACGGATGTCGACACGATGAGATTCTACACAGTAACTTCATACCAGAAGGCGAACATCCACGCACGTGTTCGTCCACGACGGCGAACTTGTTGAGCACGAGGTTGTGCGTCGCGTGCAGCTGCATCACGAAAAGCTCGCGCTCCAGATGCTCGTGGGCGAACGGATCTCGAGACGGCGTTTTCGGTGCTTCGGGCGGTGCTGCGGCTGCCGAAAGTACCGCATTCTCCGCTTCGAAGAGCAGGAAGCGCACGTCGAGAGGCGGCGACGGCGGTAGCAGCTGTGCGGTCGCCGCGATCTTCGCGAGCGCTCCGCTCTGCGCCGCACGATGAGCTGCTGTGAGCACGCGCTTGCGCATGTCGTTCTGGAAATCTGAATCTTTCAGATCGTTTTGGACGGCGATTCAAATTTGACATACAATTTAGAATCGCTATATTTTTCAAAATCGTGATTCATATTGGGAGCAAGAAGGCGGCTCGAGATGGACGCGATCTCGATCCTGCGCTTCGGCAAGAAGCCCGAGGACCCGAAGAGGAAGCCGCCGGCGACGGCGGCGGTGGCGTCGACGCTCGGCCAGCAGCAGCAGGGCAATGCGTCCAAACTCCCGCGCGCAGTCGAGGACACGCTCGCCAAGGTGCTTGCGTTGGTATTGCTTTAGACTCCGGGCGAGGGTGTGAATCGACTGACACGCGCTCGTGACCAGGTGCTGCCGTCGGAGGATGTGCTCGACAGACCCGAGTTCGACGCGCGCGAGTTCATCAACCGCAACTTCCCGGACGAGCAGAGCCTCTCGGACATCGGCGGCTTCGTGAGCCGCCTGCGTGTGCGCATGAAGGAGCTCGACGACGCGCTCTCACAGGCGTCGCAGGAGCAGAGCCTGGCGGCCCACCAGGCGCTCACGGACCTTAAAGAGGCCAAGATGGCCGTCAAGCAGCTCTTCCACAAGATCCACGATATCCGCGGCAAGGCCGAGCACTCGGAGGTCATGGTGCAGGAGATCTGCCGCGACATCAAGCAGCTCGACTACGCCAAGCGCCACCTGCAGAACACGCTCACGGCGCTCAAGCGGCTGCACATGCTCGTGAACGCCGTCGACCAGCTCGAGTACATGTCGTCGCAGAGGAACTACCGCGAGGCGGCGTCGCTGCTCGAAGCAGTCAACCAGCTCTTCACGCACTTCGACAGCTTTTCAAACGTGAGCAAGATCGTGGAGCTCCACTCGACGGTGCGGCAGATCCAAGAAGAGATCAGCGCGCAGATCTTCGCTGACTTCCGCGCGATCGGTCCGCTCGAGAGCCTCGAAGAGAACTTCTCGACGGAGGAAGAGCTGCAAGCAGTGTTCGACAACTTGTCGGCGGCCTGTGCGGTCGTGGACGCTCTCGGGAAAGCGACGCGCGGGAAGCTTGTCCGGTCGTTTTGCGAAGAGCAACTCGGTTCGTACGAGAAGCTCTTTGGCTCAGGCGGCGAGTGCGCTGGTCTGCAGCACGCAGAGAAGCGCTTCCCGTGGTTCTACCACATGCTCTCTGTGATCGACGAGCGCATGGACCTGGTGTTCCCCAAGCACTGGCGCATGAGTCGGCGCATGTGCATCCAGTTCTGCGAGCTGACGCGCGCGCACCTGTTGTCGCAGATGGGTGCGCACTCCCCGGACGAGCTGGACGTCACGCTGCTTCTGAAGTCTCTCCAGCGCTCGCTCATGTTCGAGCGGGATGTCGCGCAGCGGTTCGAAGGGTCGTCGACAGCGCCGGACGGCGCCGAGCCAGAGGACGAGTTCGACGACGACGGCCAGCTCATCGACCCCAAGTCTGCTGAAGGCATCAAACGCAAGCACCGGCGACGAAAGCGAGAGGCAGAGCGAAAGGCACTGGAAGCAGAGATGGAGAAGAACGGAGAGCTCTTTGGAGGCGACGAGGATCTCCCGTCGATCCGAGGGATCATCTCGCGCTCGTTCGATCCGTTCATGGCGGCGTACGTTGCTCTGGAGAGGAAGAACATGGAGCAGATGATCAGCGAGGTGATGAGCTCCGAGATTGTGGACCGCAACGGCCAGCTTCCGGTCTTCTCTAGCTCGGTGCATATGTTCGCGTACATCCGGAACTCTGTCAAGCGGTGTCTCGCACTGACGAACGGCCAAACCTTCTTCGACTTGCACAACGAGTTCAAGCGCTGCCTGCACCTGTACGCTCAGCGCCTGCTCGCGAAGCTCCCAGCAGCTCCTCTCAGCAGTTCGATTGGCGCGGACGGGTCGTCGTCGGTGAAAGTCAAGCTGAGCGACAAGCAGGAAGAGGAGTTGTGCTTTGTGATCAACACGGCCGAGTACTGCGCGGAGACGCTGCCGTCGCTCGAGGAGGTGATCCGCGGCAAGATCGACAAGGCGTTCAGCGAGGCGATCGAGCTGTCGCAAGAAATCGACACGCTGCACGACGTCGGCGCGGCCGCGATGAAGTGTATCGTTGCTGGGCTCGAGACGCTGCTGGAGGAGAGTCTCAATGCCATGCCGAAAGCGAACTGGCAGACGTGGGAGGCGGTGGGCGACGAGAGCGAGTACGTGACGCAGATCGGCGAGAAGCTGCGAGCATTCGTCCCAGTGTTGCGCCAGATGCTGTCGGCGCTCTACTTTACCAACTTCTACGACAAGTTCGCGGCGTCGTTCGTGCCCAAGATCCTGCAAGCGGTGATGAGGTGCCGGAAAGTGAACCAGGTGGCGACACAGCAGCTCCTGCTCGACGTGTACGCGCTGAAGACGCTGTTCCTCCAGCTCCCGACTCTCGGGCACGAGGCGACGTCGCTGTCGTCGTCGTCGTCAGTCGTGGTGCCGGCGCGGTACATCAAGTTCGTCACGCACGAGATGGGCAAGGTCGAGAGCGTGCTGAAGCTCATTGGGACGCCGAACGAGATGCTCGTGGAGAGTTTCAAGATCATGTGGCCCGAGGGGAACGCAGACGACTTCCAGAGCATCATGAACATGAAGGGGCTCAAGAAGAGCGAGCAGGCGGCGTACTTGGAGACGCTCGGCATGCAGCGCAAGCCTGCAGGCAAGATCGCCGAGATGGAGGGCAAGATGAGCGACATGACCGAGAGCCTCAAGAAGAACATGCAGAACTTCGCCAAGGTGCCGTTCGCGTTCTCGGGAGTTGGCGGCGGCAGCACCAGCCAGAGCTGATCGATTAGTTGAGCAGATCTAATCTCCTGCCGTTAGTATTACCCTTCAGGTTGACAACTCTTAGAAGCCTAACAGCTCCTGACACCGTGGACTGCAGCTCTCCCAGATTACATTCTCCCAGATCAAAACCAATTCTGTGTCTCAAAACCTGGTTGCTTGTCGGTTGGTGTTTTGCACCCAAATTGGACTTTGAGAGTGATTGTCTTGTGAAACGATCTGTTTTATTCTCGCATGCAGGCGCGAATTCCGCACACTTGTCGTTTGTATGGATCGTCGGTTCGAGAACATGCGCGAACATGTTGCGTAGCTCCCGATAGAATAAAATCCACCCAGACAAGAGCGAGAGAGAAGACCTTCAACCGCCGCTCAGAACAGCGCCTTCCAAAGCTCTCACAACGCAATTTGCTCTCGAGCACGCAAGCGACCAAGCCACCCTTCTCTCACCCCAAGACCTCCTCAAGACTCCCCCCACCTGCTCAAGCACAAGATGCAGATCTTCGTGAAGACGCTGACCGGGAAGACGATCACGCTGGACGTGGAGCCGTCGGACAGCATCGACAACGTCAAGCAGAAGATCCAGGACAAGGAGGGCATCCCGCCTGACCAGCAGCGCCTGATCTTCGC
>JAASGA010000868.1:0-11600 GCA_023334105.1 Globisporangium nodosum
ACACAGACACACACACACACACACGAGCCAGTGACTGACTCACCTTGAAGTCGCCGCTGCGGTTGAGCAGGATGTTGGCTGGCTTGATGTCGCGGTGGACCATTCTTAGCACAGACAATGTGAGGAGACGTTCAGGACACGCATGGCAAGCACTCACCACCAACGTACTTGTGGCTGTGCATGTGCTCGAGAGCCGTAAGGCAGCAGAAGGCACCGTGGCGAAGGATGGGTTCGGACACGGTGACCTTGGCGTCGAGGAGGTCTTGGACGCTACCCATGTCCATGAACTCCATCACGATCGACACTGCGCACCGCGCTGGCGTCAAGTACGCGCCGTAGAACGCCACCTGGTACGGGCACGTGGCGCGAGATTGCGGGGGCGTCAGGTAGCCACTCCCACAGCTGCGTCTCGGGGAGGCGTGGTGGTCGTCATTGCTGTTGTCAATGTCGAGCGGCGCCAGGTTCTCATGGAGCGCGTGGAGTTCGTGCTTGACCATGCGGCGCTCTTCCTCCTTGTACACGACGACCTCTTTCACTGCGACGAGCTTGAGAACCGGCAGGTAGATCGACAGGTACACGGTGCCGCCGGCGCCTTTTCCGAGCTTCTTCACGCGCTTCGTCCGCGTGGCGAGCTGCGCGGGGCCATCGTGGGCGACCTCCGCAAACTCGGCGCCTTCCGGAGAGTTCATGCTGAGCGTCACGCTCGAAGCTCGCCGTCTGCGCTCTTGCTGCGGCGAGAGCTCGTCTGCGCCGCCCGGTGCTGGGCCCGTAAACTGCACATGCTGTCGTGGCGGCGGCGCACTCGTCGCCTGCATCGTCACCATCAGCGGCAGCTCAGGCTTCTTGACCGCGTCCAAGTTCAGCTCCAGGTGAAGGTGCTTCTTCATATGGAACGCTTTCTTCTCGCTGTCTGCGCTGAGGTTGAGACGCACGGGGCTAGGAGCTCGCATGCCAATGTCGTTCGCGAGCGGCGGCATGGACACAGCGGTGGGGGGAAAAGGAGAGGCTGAAAGTCCAGGAGGTTGGCTCGCTCGTTGCGCTACCTTCTCCCGAGCCTGTCGAGCGTGACGCGCAGCCATCGCCGCGACTCGGATCGTTCCGCGTGCAGCGGAAGGAGACGCCGCGCGGATCTGCGGCGGCGGTGCATACACCTGCTGCTGCAGCTGGAAGCCTGCCATCGTCTTAGCTTGCTCGCTGGACAGAGACTGAGACTGCTCCGAGTGGTCGGTCACGCGGTGGCGAACATGCGCAAATAGCTCGAGAGCGCGAGCTTCTGCACGGTGCGCTTGCCGGCCGGATCACTCCACGAGATGTTGTGCGCGAGCGCCGCCATGCTCTGGCGAAGCGCCGGGTCGGCCGTGCGCTCCGTCGCGTCCGTGAAGAACACCGCGCCACTGTGGCGCTGGTACCCGCGCGTCGGTTTGAGTTCGTCGAGTTCGTAGATGACGAGCAGGCAGTAGGACGCGTCGCAGCAGAGATTGCAGAGCAGGTCTGCGAGCGCGATCTGCAGCGTGGTGGGGCTCGACGGCTTGAAGAAGAGCGACAGAAGCGACGCGATGCGCTCCTGTGAGGCAGATACGCGTGTCGGGCCGTGGAACGCCACGTTGCAGAGAATGTCTGCAGCGATCTCTTGTCGTTGCGGCTGTGTAGAGTGCAGAGATGGCCATGAGCATCGAACCGCACAACAAAGTAGATCTGGCACACTCACCTCGCTCGACTCCAGCGCTACAGTCCACATCTGAGGCAGGAAGCGGCTTGGCAGCGACTCCGCCTCGAGTTCGACGAAGCTGAGGTTCCTCATGCACTCGAGAGCGAAGGTCCGCGGGGCTACCAAGTGGCTCGGGAGCGTCGAATACGCATCAAGGAGGAGAGCAACCGCGCGAAGCTCGTTCAACTCGGCGGCGATGTTCGCGTCGACGCTCGCGTGGCAGATCGCCACCACTGCGACACGAAGTTGGTCAGCGAACACACACACGCTAAAGCACGCAGCGAGAGCCAACATCGTACGCGTGAGCTCCAGCGAATCGTGCACCTCGAACTCCGTCCACCTGACAAACCGCGATGATCAATCAGCAGCAGCAGAGCGCGCACACAATCAGCTCGAGCGTGGACGGGACACGAAATCCACAGCTCTCCATGACAAGACATCAACTCACGCGACGCCAAGCAGCTGCGACTCGCGCCACATGTGCGCGAGCGTCGCCTGCTCCTCCCAGATCCGCGCCAAGTGGTCCACTGCAGCAGACGCCGCGTAAGCAGCCAACCGAGTGGGCGAAGCAAGCAGATGGTCCGACCAGAAGCGACAGCAGCAGCAATACCACCCGTTAGACAGCAAAGACACTAGCAGGATACCAGAGGACGGGAAGGACGAGTGCACTCGACGCACGCATGGCCGTGGCGCCGTCTGCTCGCTGGAAGAGCGCGCGGTCGTCGGCGTCCGCCAGCCGCATCGCGAGCTGCGCGAGCACGTCGCGCATGGCGGCGCTGTCGCTCGGGGCTCGGAACGCGTCCACGAGCATCGCCATCGGCGCGTCCAAGTGCTTGCGTCGGGACCTCGTCGGCATCGAGGTTTGTGATTGTTTTCAACGATTACCAAGTTCGATTATTGTGATCATGAAGAGTCGCATGGTCTCCGATTTGATTATCACTTACATTTATCAAGTATAAACTGGCATCCTCCATTCTAAAAGTGTCCGCTATTCTTTCGATAAAATGGCAATATCCAAGGTCCCAGTCTGCAAACTCCCTCGGAACAGATCTAGCGATGGAAGTGCTGCGCGTGGACTTCGGGAGCGCCGCCGACGCGCTTCCCAGCGCTGCGTCAGCTCCAGATCCCGATACACGGGAAGGTCAATCGCCGTCAATGTGGACGCGGCTCGTGCGCTCCTTCACGATGCCGGCGCCGCTCGCGAACCGCCTTCTGGTGCGTGCTATCGAAAGTGTCAGCCCAGACGCTTCGGATCATCTCGCTAGACTGACTGCTACGGCTGATCCCACGCACCAGCCCAAGATGAAGTCTGGCCGGCTACTGCTCGAGATTGGCGCGCCACTCGAGTGGCGACATGTTGACGTCGCGCTCGCAGGCTCGAGCGTCACAGACCTGGGACTCTACTACTACGCGCACAGAGGCGACGCGTCTCCGCTCGGGTGCATCCGGCTGCACAGCGCGCATGTGGATGTGCTTGAGGAAGTGGTGATGGTCGTTACGAGTGACAAGACGTGGTTCCTGTGCGCGGCTCACGGACGCGATGCCAGCGAGTGGGCGGAAGCGATCTGCACGGCGATCGACAGTGTGAGTGTGCGCGGAGTCCTGCTCCACGGTGCTGCGTCACAGAGGCGGAGACTCTCGAACACGGTGACTGCGGTCACGCTGAGGGAGATCCAGTCGCGAGAGCCGCGCACTCGCGTGGACGAGTTCCTCGAGGTGTTTGTCAGGTCCAGCGGCGAAGACATCCGCGCTCAAGCTATGAAAGGCGCGTTCTCGTGGTCCTGTATGCGCAACCTTGCGTGGAAGCTCTGGCTCGACTACCTGCCGCCGGACATCCCGTTTGGAGCGTGGCAGTCGACTGCTCGAGAGAAGCGCCAGCGATACGAGTCGCGACGAAAGAGCCACACGATCTTTGCGAGGTCTCTCGCTGGGAACGAGAGTGACCAGGTACAGCACCGCTCGAATCTGTGGTGAAGTGTTGTTGATGCAAGCTAGGACTGAATCGGCGTGCTCTCGTGGTGTGGCGGCGTTCAGGACTTCATCGAAGCATGCGAGGCGTCCGAAGACAACCTTGTGTACGACATCTTCAAAGACGTGAGGCGAACGCGAGGCTCCATGCCGTTCTTCCGCGAGCTGTCCACGCAGTGTTCGCTCATTCGTATCCTGTACACGTACTCGAAAGCGCACCCCGAAATCTCATACAACCAGGTACTGTCAAGCGAATCGAAGCCTGAGCTATGGGCGATGCTGATGACAGCGCTCGATCTGGCACAGGGAATGGGTGAACTGCTGGCAACGATCCTGTATCTGCTCCATGTCGAGCAATGGCCGTCGAGCAGCACCGAGAGGCAGCAGCTAGACGATCTTGCGGACACGACAAGAGCGAGTATGTCCACATCCTCCTCGTTCGAGAAAATCAGTAGCGACGACGGCGACTCGGATGACGCGTCGTACGTGTACGTGGAGAGTTTCATGGACGTCCAGAGCGACGACACCTACCTGGACGAAGATGCGTTCCTCAAGCTCGCACCGTTCAGCGGCAATCGGGCAGGCAAGCACACCGAGTACGTCATTGTTCCTATCGGCCATGTACTTCTGTCCACAAGACGCCTAACTGATCGTGTGACTGTGTGCTCTGCGCCTCGTGAAGCTGTTGTCGAGACACAGTCGAGAGCATCGTGCAGGAGATGACAAGCGGCGAGTTCCTTGAGCACGACGCGTACCTGCTCCTTGAAGAGGTCATGATCCGCATGGCTGGCGCGTACTGCCCAGAGGTTCCAACACGGGCGACTACAGCGTCCACAGACTCGCCGCCCGCATCTCTCTCGTCGTACGTGCTTGGTACAGAGAGCGCGTCGACTCCACTCTACGACCAGATGAACAGCATCCACAACCACATCCTCGGTCGGTGCGACCCGCCACTCGCGCGCCACTTGTCGTCGCTCAAGATCGAGCCGCAGATGTTTTCGCTGCGCTGGGTGCGAGTGCTGATGTCACGCGAGTTCGAGATGCCGCAGGTGTGGCACGTCTGGGACGCGATCTTCGCCCTCACGCCGTGCGACTTCACGTTCATAAACTTGCTGTGCGTCGCGGCGGTGCGGGAGTTCCGCGACGAGATCCTCGCGGCTGAGGACGCGACGGGAGTGCTGCTGTGCTTCCGCGACATCTCGGAGCGGGTCGACGCCGATCGTCTCGTGACTAACGCGCGCGAACTCTACGAGGCACTGATGATCGCTGCGGCCGTGGAGGCATCGAGTCGCCATTACGAGTGGGAGTGAGCGTCGTCGCACTTGCAGCCAGCCAAGACACACACCGATCCACACCTCCTTGCCGATATCAACAAGTGTACACATGAGCGACACGTGGTTGGAAGCGCTTCTCAGCGGTGCTGCTCGCTGTCACCGCACAGCACGCATGTCGTTCGTCTATTTCTTCTTTCTGGCTGCGCCACCGGTGCCGCTCTTCCCCTTCCGCCCGACCGTGGGCTTGCGACCGAGGAGGTTGTGCTGCCCTTTGCTCTGGAACGGCGTGCGCTTCGGCAGCGCGCTCTTCTTCTCGCCTGAAGCAGACGCTGCCGGCTGCTTCCACTCCGTGCGCGGCAGGTCCGTACGCACCTCGATCATCTTCTCCTCGATCGGGATCATCTTCTTGTGCGCCGACTGAGGAAGCAGCAAGCGACACCAAAGGTTCAGTCACTCCGCCGTCGTACCAGCGCTCAAAGGCGCAGAGAGAGTGAGAGAGTGAGAGAGTGAGGGAGCCACGTACGAAGTCCGTGCGAAACGTGATCATGCTCTCGAGCTTCTTGCGGTTGTAGAACGTGCCCCTGACGTCCACGAGGTAGAACGCGCGGTGGTTGGCGATCTTCATGATGATGTTGTTCGACATGTTGGGGTTCGCTGACACGAACGCCGCCGGCACATCGATCGGCTTGCCGAGATCCTGGGAAGCGACACGCACTCGAGCGCCGTTAGACTCCAGTCTGCCATACATCACTTTCGTCGCAGCACTCGATGAGCCCCAAGACGAACCCCGAAGAACTTGTGCGTCGTGATGCGGAGCTTGTCGCCGCCGCCGACTACCGAGATGCGTGCCACCGCTCGCTACAGCAGCGACGCAATGCCAGAGAAACGGTGTCAGTACTCCCACGCTTCTGCTCTGCGTTGATGCAGTGGACGCCGCAGCACAGCGTACGCGAGCATGGAAGCCGATGAGGAACGCCAGCATGATGCTCGAGCCGAAGCCGAGCGTCGACCCAAAGTCGTTCGTGATCCACGACAGCGCCGTCGGCTCGCCCAGCGTCTGCGGCAGCACTAGCACCAGTCCACCACAGCACGATGTCCTGTCAGCTACGGCCTCCTCTCTATCTTCGAACCCATCCACTCCAACAAGGTGCAAGTACGTACTCTCCGCCAGACTCTCCTCGTAGCCCTTGAGCCACGACCAAAACGCGATCTGCAGCAGGACACCCACCGCCACCACTCCTATCAGTCCTCCCAGACCCACTTTCTCCGACTCTCGAGCATCCCTTGCTGTTCCCGTACATGCGCGAGCGATCCCGCCGACAGGATCCCGAAGTAGCCCTACGATAGCCACCAGCACCAGAGGTCAGGATGCGGACGCTGCTATCTCAGTACACTGCGCCGCGTGCCTTGCGGGGGTACTCGTAGAGCACGTCGCCGTTCTTCTTGTCGCCGCGCTCCGGCTGGTTCTGCAGCACTTGGTCCCAGAGCTTCGCGTTCGTGAGCGGCTCGTCGGTCGGCGGCGCCGCCGGCGGTGCAGGGCTGCCAGTCGTTTTCCACTCGGGATATTAGTTGGGTAATCCGCTACCAGGCGAGCTACGAGCCGTAGGAAGCACGCACGCGGAGCTCATGCTGCGCGAAAGCAGCAGCAACGGCGACGACGTGCGCGCGGCCGAGCGGCCCGCGATGACGACGCTCAGCGGCGCACGGCGCGCGGCGAGCAGCATCGACATGCGAACGATTCGGATGTTTGGAGATGCGCGAAAAGCTCGAACTCGAATAAATACGATTTGTTGACGTGGAATGAGGTGATTCACTGCACCCGTGGCTCTCCTGCTGGAAGCTGTCCACGGAGCTCGCTACAAGCCTGCTAGCTGGTGGCAGGTGGTGGCAGGGCCAGCTACTGCTGCAGTAGGTGCGCAGCTCCCACTACCTCATCCCGGCATGTGAGCCTCATGCTTGAGGATGGAACGCGTGTCACCCTTCTACCTCTCAATTGGTCGCTGTAGCATGCCACTTGTTTGCAGCGACAACACCAAAGGAGTCGCTCCTGTGCTCCTTGCTTACTTGGCCACACCGTTGCAGTGTCGCCAGCGACTGCTGGTCACGCGGCTCGCGTACGTCTTGAACACTATGAAGTTGCTTCCATTCGTGGCGCTCTTGGTGGCTTCGCAGTCAACCCTGTCGACCTCATGTGGAGCAAGTCCAATTGAATTCGCTATCTTGCCTTCGAAGGTGCGCCCTGCTGCCTACATCTCGCCAGTGCGCGTGCATACGGCGTTGCCGTTAGCATGTCGCCTTGCGCCAGTGTATCCGTTCGAGTGACCTGCCTGTAGTTGGCAGTCACCGCAGCGCGCTCTGAAGACTCGTTGCAAACACGCGATAGAAGCAAGAGCAAATTGGCCACCAAAAAATCAAGGTGCTCCATCCGCTGGAACACGGTCGAACGAACAGTTGAACGAACAGTTCAAGGTCCTGATGATGGACTAAGAACTGGCAATCGCGCCAACGATTGCGTTCGGTGGATGATGCTGGCAGAGTGCAGCTCATCCAGGATGTCGACGAGCCGAATGGTGGACGCCGCTCAATGGAATGGTGGACGCCTCCCGTAGTGCGAGTAACGAGTACACACAGCAGTCGATGCCAGCATGTTCACCCAGATTGCCATATCAACCTGCCAGCGCACACGCGCACGCATGCGAGGCAAGGGTTGCTTTCTTTTTCGTAGACATGGAACTTCCGACGCACTTGCTGGTCCTCTTCACTGGTTGAAGCAGCAGGTATCTACAATGTGATTATGATCCCTCGAGCGACTAATCGAGCGTGCAAGCTGTGCAACAATCGTGGATGATGGGTACATGCCGAGTCAGCGTGCGTTGGACACGTCATCGCCACCGTCGCTCGTTCTCGCTCGAACGCTGTCACGGAATGCAGCTCACGTCGGTGCGCACACGCTGCCACGATCACAATCCGATTCATCCCACAGGACCCACTACTCAATTCGCCATGAGCCTCACGACGCGCCAAGCCCCGAAGGCGCTGCAGCAGTACTTCAGCGCTGCATGCAGCCTTGAGGTACGCAGCGCGACCGCCACGAAGCCGCCGCCTGCAGCGCAGAGAAGCTCGCAGAGCAAGGCGGAAGCCTCAGCGTACCGGCGCCATCACCCATACGTGCAGCCGGCGTGGAAAGAAGGAAGCAGGCAAGAGCGAACTCCTTCGTCGTCGTCGTCGGTGGTATCGGCGACGTCCTCGCGGAGTGCGGAGCAACCCAGAGCAGCACCTTGTACGAGTCGACTTCGTCCCCGCATCTCAAATGCCCAAAACGAAGACAAGCTCCTGCCGCGCGCTGCGTCTTGCCAACAAGCCGAAGAACGCCTGCCCCACCTCGACCTCACAGCCGAAGATCTGCAGGTACTAGCGTCGATTCTCTGTGTGGACGAAGACGAGAACGCCGTGCGAGAGCCACACGAGGAACCCCGCGCAGCGCGATGGTAATATCTGTTCCAATCAAGCAAACGTATACATATAACAGACTGTTCATTGCATCCATCGGTCGTGCCGCAGGCGAAAGAGGCAAGGCACTTGTGGCGCCGAGCTCGCGTCTCGAACCTTGCTTGACTGGTGTTGCACACAGACATGCCACGCCACTGACGCGTCGCCGTCGTCGTCGTCGATGCCAGCCATGCAATGTTGCTCCACCCAAAGCGATATCCGAGTGATTTGATTTGGCAGAAATTGTGATCGATGATGTGTTGCCATCCTTCACTTCCCTGCACCTTGTGCGTCTGCTTTGCCACGCTTTGCCTTTAGGCTTTGCGCCACCACGCAGCACTCGCTCGCAGCACACGCTCACTGTCCTCTCGTGCATGATATCCCATGATAGACGGTGTTGCCACTTGTGGGCAACAGCAGAGCTCCATCGTGAGATTTCCAGTGCGGGTACGTGGGGAAGTGCGCATGTCCGGGTATGGCTAAAGGGATGCGGCTATGGCTAAAGCGAGTGCGGCTATGGCTAAAGCAGCGATGGCTGGAAGACAGCGAGGTATAGCAGCGCCGCAAAGACCCTCCATCGGGATCACAGAAGCACAAGCTAAAACTTGTGCAGTTTTTGAATGCGACAAAAATCCCAGATACAAAAGCGCCAGATTTCTCCAACAATTCAGAAAAGAATTCAATACAAGGATCCCAAGCTACGACCTCCAAGAGCTCTGAGCGAGCGCTCTCGGGAACGCCAAGTCGAGGAGAATCACTCACCCACTGCACCTGATTGAGCACCCCAACACTCCAGAGAGCGCGGTGCGACTTGCTGTCGGCTTGGCTACACTTTCGAGCAGCGGACCGGAGCCACGCATTGCCCATGATTTGAGTCTTCGCTGCCGGTCACACAGCCGCCGATCTTCTCGGCACTAAACAAGACACGACTACATCAAGCGGTCGCGATCACTTCCCCGCACATGCGCGCACGAGCGACCGCCAAACGCAACGTTAGTGCTGCGCTGCCCCTCACCTCCTCCAACTCTCATTCCCCAACTCGCCTTGCACTACGCAACCAATAGACCACACCACCGCGGAGACCAGAGCATGCACATGATGTTCGTCGCCCAGATCCCGAACGCGCAGGCCACGCACCAGTACTACGACATTGCGCGCGGCATCCAGGCTAGGAAGAGTGACCCGCGCTGCGGATACCCGAGCAAGCGCTGCGAGAACCCGCGAGCAGTCAAGCGCACCGGCGACCTCCACCGCTTCTGCGAGCACCACCGTCACCAGGCGAACGAGAACCAGCGCAAGCGCGAGCGAAGACGCCTCGAGCAGCAAGCGCAGGAGATGCTGACGATGGAGGCATACATGCAACAGCTGAACGAGCAGTACGATCTGCTCATCCAGGAAGAAGAGCACTCCCACATCAACGACCCACAGCCCTCCGAGCTACTCTCAAACCTCGAGTTGGACGAGGAGGATCTGCGCGTGCTCGCAGCGGTGCTCTCGGTCAACGACGACGACGACTCGGAATGAGGGCTCGTGCGCGAGCGTTCGTCCTCCCCTCAGTGGAGCCGATTCCAGTAGAGCTGCCGAGTGGTGCAGCACGTGTAGAATACTTGCAAGACAAGAAGAGCCCCGGTTGCAGCAACAGTGCGGCGACGAAGGTCTACGCTCTGATAAATACACCGGCGTTGATCAAATGACCCTCGCGCTCAACCGAGTCCACACCCTAGTATGCGTCCAGGTACTGATAAGTCGCCTCACATGTAGCCTCACCACTATGTGTAGCCAATGTACGCGACAATCTGCCGTCGCAGTCAGCCGTACTGACTGATCGCGATGTCCTTGGGGATGCGGTCCTCACAATCGTGAGCGCCACCAGCTGATCATCGAGCTGCTGTTGGGGTAGTCGCACGGTGGTGAACCACATTAGACAGTCGTCTCCTGCACAGCGTGGGACTCAGTCTGCAGCCACGCTCTACCCCGTCACCCAAGCCATTCTACTGGTGCTGTAGAGCACACCAAGCGAGGGTGCTTCAGCGTGTCTGCACGCATCCATCCACCTCGGTTTCCTTCACTCGCGGACGTGCGCAGCAGCATTCACTTGGGCTGCGAGGCTGGAAATGGATAGACTGGTGCTACCTTGGACTTTGGGTACGTCGAAGATCGCATAGGCCCGCAAACGGCACGAGGTGATGGCGATTTCGGAGCAACGTAAAAGTCCCACTCTCGATGACACGTGTGGCTCGACGCGATCTGATACATCCCTGTTGCTGATGCGCCCCCGCTTTTAGTATACAAACGATAGGTTAAATGTCCGCTGAGTCGTTCGTCGAAGCATCGATTCTGCACATCCTCCTCTGATCAACCGAAGTTCGCGAACGCTGAGCCACACATAGCGGCTCAACAGCGTGTGGCGGCGCGCTCGTGCTTCTTCCTGTCATTCCCCGCGCGACGTTAGGGCGTTCATGCGCGTTGAACTGCTCGTTGATTCGACTTGGTAGAGCAAGTACCAGTGCGTACCATGGATGTGTGTCCCGAGTGATGTCGGTTGTCTGCAACACACCTTGAAGCAAGCGGATAGAGGAGGTGACTACCGAGGACACTACAAACCATGACCTCGGACATCAAGATGCTGACATCCGAGGTCATGGTTTGGATGGATACAGCGTCGCACCTGTAACCTGACCCTGTTGCGGTTCCGACCAGAATCGATTTGGATCATCGCTCTGCGCCATGAGCTTCAACGTACAGTGATACGCTGGTGCTTGAGCAAACGCTGCGAGACCCAGCGAGTGGTCAAGGTGAACAGTGTCTCGCATCGCTTTGTCGACGACCGCCGCATGCGCGCGAACCGACACCAGCGTCGGCTCGAGGAGCACCACCGCGAGAATCACCGCCGTCTACAGTACAGCAGCAAACGATCTTGTCGGTGGGGACGTCCGTTGCCTTCTCGACTTCTTTGGTGGAGCGGACTCTCTTCCGGACCGCCAAGAATTTGTGGATCGATACATCGGCCCTGGGGAAGTGGCGACACCGGTCTGGCGCCAGCGCAAGTGGCTCGAGTCTCTCTTCGACGAAGTTCGCCAACTCGCCGATCGCATTGTCGAACCGACGTCATCCCTCGCGACGGCGCGGGCTGGGTCACAGATCCTCTCGACACTACCGGT
>JAASGA010000869.1:0-11599 GCA_023334105.1 Globisporangium nodosum
GCATCGACAAGGGCTGGTATCGATCGGATCGCCTACACCGTTGGACCGGTGGTTGGTACGGTGCCCGGCGGCTCCGTCGTCGACGACCGCTTCGGCCGCAAGGAGACGATTCAGGTTGGAGCACTCGTGTTCATCGGCGGCGAGGAACTCCGCTGGCCATCGCTGCCGCAAGCGTTGCCGCTGTCGGGGCTGCAATCGAGCTTCGTCCGGAGATGTGGTTCCTCAGGATGAACGGTGTGGTGTTCCTCCCTCGTGTTGGAGTGTCAATCTTGCGCACGCGGTGCCTCGAGACGGCAAGGCATGCAATCGAGGACGCGGAGGCGCAGTTCAACATTCTATACGTCTTGCCATCGGACGACGATTGGCTGCTTTCCCACCAATCGTCGTCCGATGGCAAAACATATAGGATTTTGTATCAAAATTCGACACCCTATCCCTCCAGTATCCTCTGCATACTAACGACAAGTCAAAACGCAAAGTGGAAAGATTTGTTAGTGATAAAAAGAAGTATCAGTTAAGATCAAGCGGCACAACATGGGCGACGACCAGCACTCCTGGCAGGCGACGGCGTCGCTGCGCGCGCTGCGGCCGCGCGTCGAGGCCCCGAGTGACGGCGTGCACGATCTCTGGCAGCTGCCGGACTGGGATGCGTACAGCGCGCGCAGCAGCCTTAGCGCCAGCCAGCCGCTCGCGCTCTCTGTGTGCACGAACGACGACAGTGGAGACGACGCCTCATCGCTCGCCTCCTCCTCCTCCTCCTCTTCCTCCTCGTCGTGCGTCGGCGTGCAGCGTTCACCAGTCGCGCTCGCGAGCGTACGCGTCGGGGCCAGCGCGGCCAAGCGCCAGTCGGCGCTGCGGCAGCTGCACCAGCGGTACGCGCAGCAGCGGCAGACGGCGGCGCTGGCAGTCGCCACCACTGGTGACGCGTCGGGGTCATCGCAGCAGCAGCAACAGCTGGAAAGCCGCTCAACTGGTGACGACGCGGCGGCGCAGTGGATCGCGCTGCTGAGCCACAAGGTGGAGCTGCTGGCGTCGATCTGCGGCCACGACGCCAGCAGCACGCAGAGCTCCCGGGCGCCGCCGAGAGACGCGCACGAGCAGCAGCAGCAACAGCAGCAACTTGACGCGGAGCTGGGGGCATGGAGAGTGGGCGACGCTGTGCTGCAGACCCAAGTGGCGCCGCGGGTGGCGGACACGGCGCGGAGCTTGGAGCGCGCGCTCGCGGCGCTGAGCGTCGCGGTCGAGCGGTCGTCGCGCCGCAAGCTCGAGCTGTTCGAGGACGCGATCGCGCAGATGCAGCAGTTCCACCGTGAGAAGCTGCAGCGCGTGATGACCGAGTCGGCCGAGAAGCTCAAGCTGGCGCGCAGCAAGCACAAGGCGCAGCGGGAGCAACTGGAGCAGCAGCTGCGCGCTGCGAACCGCGTGGCGGATGACTGGAAGCTGCGCGCCGTGGAGATCGAACGCAAGAGCGCGCTCGAGCGGGATAAGATTGAGCTCCAAGCGGCCACGTTCCGAGACAAGGTGCGGGGAGTGCGTTGCCTTCGGTCAGTGGTGAAGTACTGACTGTTGTGGTGCAGTTCGAAAAGCTGTCGGTGCGCTTCGATGAGGATATCGTGCAGATCACCCGGCAGCTCGAGTCCGCTCGACGCGACAAGAGCGACGCGCTACGCGATCGCGACGCCCTCAGCGAGCAGCTCGAGCGTCTGCAGCAAGAACTTGCAGCATCGCTGGAGCAGTACAGCGCGCTGGCTGCAGTGCACCAGCTGCAAAGCAGCGAGTTGGAGCAGGCGAAGCAGCGGTGGAGCGCTGCTGCCGAGCAGTTGCACTGCGAGAACGGCGCTGTCGTCGAAGAGGTGACGTTTACTTGTTTGGAGGCTACCTGCGATACGACGACGCAACACTCTAACGTACATCTTCGCGACGCCGCGCAGCTGACGCGAGGCAAGCAGGAACTCGCCGACCTGCTTGAGAAGACGAAGCGGCAGCATGCAGTCGAGGTGGAGACGCTCAAGAACCGGTTCGGGATGCTCGCAGAGGACGACTACCGCGCAGCTGCCGGATCTGAGAAGATCGTCGAGCTGCAGCGGCGACACGAGAATCAGCTCGAGTCGATGCGCGCGGCGTACGAGCAACGCGTCGAGGAGCAGGGTCGTGCAGTGGAGAAGGCGCTGGAAGAAGTGCGTGCGACTCGACATCAAGCGACTGCTGTCGAAGCGGAGACGCAGACAGAGTCCAGCAAGACCACACGACCGCCGACGCTGATCTCCACCGCGACTTCTCCACGTCGCGTCGTCTCTGCTGACATCCAGGCTGACGCGGAAGAGCGAATCCGAGCGCTGAGTCGCAAGTGCCGAGCACTCGAGAATCTGCTCGACAAGAAGTTCGAGGAGCAGTCCGACCGCGGCTCGATGAGTCCGCTGTGCATGTCGTGCGTCAGCAGCAGCTCTCGGGGCTCGTTGAAGCCTGCTGGCGAAGCTCTTGCATCTGACTACAAGCCACCGCGCTCCAGCAGTCAACCGACAAACAACAACTTCGCCGTCGAGAAAGGGTACTCCAGCACCAGCAGCAACGCCCGCCTCGCTGCCGGTCGAGGGAAGACGATGTCGTCGTCACCACGGTCCGCGTCGCCTGATCCAAACGACACGCTTTTTACCGACGTGAACACGACGATGCGCAACGAGACGTGGGACCAGGACTCGCTCACGTCCACCGACACGTTCGACCGGATGTCCCCGTACCACCCGCCGTCTCGCCCCCAGTCTGCTGGTAGCAGCAACAATACGCACAGTGGTGTCGACGGCGTCCCGTCCAACGAAGACATCCTGGCGCTGGTGCGGAAGCTGGAGAGCTACACCGCAAGCGCCGCGAGCTCGTTCCACGAACCCGAGTCCGAGCAGAACACGCTGTATAGGACGCCCGAGTCTCGAGCGACGACGCGAAAGTCGCAGCCGCCGCCAGTCCATCGAACCGCTTCCAGGAAAGAGGCGGCGAGGGCAACGCGGCGACCACACAAGCCCAGCACGCTCCTGACCTCCAAGCCGCTGCGGGGCTCGCTCGCGTCCGGCTCCTCGATCTCGTCGGCGTCGCCGTCGTCGGTGTCGAACCAGCGACACAATCCGGCAAGCCGATCTTCATCAGCTGCTTCGAACAAGCTGTCAGCACCGCGCGTCGCTCCGTTCTACTGACGGACCCTCCCCCCTCATATCCACTCGCACACACCAGGTACACTATCAACACGGGTTTCTCGATTCCCCGCTTGCTTGCTATCTTCACGTTCGCAGCGCGATGTCGAACGTCTGCTCAGCGATGCTGCGCTCCTCGTCAGTCGGGATGACGAGCACCTTGACCTTGGAGCTGGCCGATTGGATCTCGATCGGACCCGCGCCAAGCATCGACCGCGCGTTCTTCTCTAGATCCAGCTCGATGCCCAGGAACGAGAGGTCGCGGCACACGCGCTCGCGGATCATCGCCGAGCTCTCGCCGATGCCCGCCGTGAACACGACGGCGTCGAGTCCCGCGCCGAGCTCCAGCAAGTACGCGCCGAGGTACTTGCGCACGCGGTGCACGTACACGTCCATGGCCAGGTCCGCCTGCGTGTCCTTGTCGCTGCGGATGCGGTCCTGGATCTTGCGGATGTCGCTGTCGCCGCAGATCCCAAGCAGTCCACTCTGCTTGTTGAGGAGCTTGTCCACCTGCTCGATCGTCATCTTGAGGTGCGACGTGAGGAACGCGTGCAGCGCCGGGTCGACGTCGCCGCTGCGCGTGCCCATGACGAGTCCCTCGAGCGGTGTCATGCCCATGGTCGTGTCGATGCACTTGCCGCGGCGGATCGCCGCCATGCTCGAGCCGTTGCCGAGGTGGCACGTCACGAGACTCGTCGTCTCGAGCGGCTTGCCGAGGATCTTGGCCGCCTGCTGCGCCACGTACTGGTGGCTCGTGCCGTGGAAGCCGTAGCGGCGCACGCCGTGCTCCTCGTAGAGCGCGTAGGGCACCGCGTAGAGGAACGCGTGCGGCTTCATCGTCGCGTGAAACGCCGTATCGAAGACCGCGACCTGTGGCAGCTGCGCGCCAAACACCTCGGTGGCCACGTCGATGCCGAGCAGGTTGCCCGGGTTGTGCAGCGGCGCGAGGCTCACGTGGTCCTGGATTGCGGCCACGACGCGCTCGTCGATGCGCGTGGCGTCGTGGAACGCCTCACCGCCATGCACCACGCGGTGACCGACGGCGCGCAGCCCGCGCGCGTCGCCGCCGAAGAAGCGCGCGACCGCCTCCTCGAGCGCGCTGCGGTGGCTCGGCAGCTCCAGGCGCACCTCTTGCTTGCTGGCGGTCGCGAGGCACTGGTGCACGATGCGGCCCTCCTTGGACGTGGCGTTCGAGAGCTCGGCGAGCCCCGCGAACACGGGCGCGCCAACGCCGCGACCGTCGCTCTCGAGCGCAAACATCTTGTACTTGAGCGTCGAGCTGCCGGCGTTGATCACCAGTAGGCGCTCGGCAGACGGCGAAGCAGACGACGAGAAGCGCGCGGGGGCGGCGGCGCGCAGCAGCAGCGGGAGGCGGCGCGGCGTCAGCATCACGCTTGGGGCTTTAAGGGCGCAGGAGGAGGAGCTTGGAGCTGGCGGGCGAGCGAGTGAGCGAGCGCTTGTGAGCTGGGCGGCGGATTCGCGAGTGACAACCAAGTTGCGCTTCAAGCTGGAGCAAAGACACGCAGTCCCTCGATTTTCGCACTATGGGGAGTGTAATGAAATGGATAATGCTGGATGAAATGAACATCGTTAGTCCTGCGCGCACGACCACGAGATCAGGAGACCATGATATCACAAGATCGCTGTGCGCAAGGCTCTCGTATCGGGTGTGTGTCTCTCTATGGGCTGTGTATGTAGATCTGATGTTAAGGCGGACGCACCGATCGATCGAGAGAATCGGTACAAAGCGAACTAACTCCGCTTCTGCTTCTTCGCGTGGCGCTGCGAGGACGCCGCCTGCTGCTTCGCGAGCGCCTCGGCCACCATCGTCTCGTAGTCGTCCGCGCTCGCGAACGGCGATTTCCGCTTCGGCGCGGGCGGCGTCTTCTTCTTGTTCTGACTCTTCGACATCTCGACTTCGTCGTCGTCGTCGTCATCGTCGCCATCGCTTTCGCCCATGCCGCCAAAGTCAAAGCCATCTTCATCGTCGTCCTCGCCCTCGTCCTCGTCGTCATCAGCACCGTCAATCTCACTCTCGCCACCGTCAATCTCACTCTCGCCACCGTCGTCGTCGTTGTCATCATCGTCGTCGCTGTCCTTGCTGGCACCGAACGCGCCAACATCGTCTTCACCATCGAGCTAACCGCCATCATCGTCGTCGTCGTCGTCCCCATCATCGCTCCAGTCGTCCATGTCCGGGTCTTCGTCGTCCAAGTCGCCGTCCTTCATGATGCCTTCCGCGAGCTCCTGCGCGTACGCCTCGAGCTCCTCATCCTCGCCGCTCTCCGCGTCCGAGAACGCATCCGCGTCCCGGTTCTCGCCGTCGCGCGGCGCGCGCTTCTTCTTCTTGCGCAGCGACGACGCGCCCTCGCGCGACGCCCGCTCCTTGAAGAACTTGTAGAAGAACTTGTCGCTCTCGTCCACGTTCTCCTCGGCCTCCTGCAGCACGGCTTCTGTGTTGATCGGCGCGAAGCTCCAGCCCTTGGCCTTCTGGCTCGACGACGACGCATCCACCTTGTGCCGCGGCTTCTTGTTCATGAACTTCTCGAAGAACGCGTGCATCGTGAAGTCCACGAGCGGGTCGCCCGCGTACTGGATGCCCGTGCTGCGGTTCGCGATCAGCTGGCGCGCAAACATCTGCACCGACGGGTGGTAGTGGTGCACCAAGTGGTGCAGCTCCCAAGCACACGACTTCTCGGCGTTCGCGTACAGCGGGTTGCGCTTGCGCGGGTCGTAGCTGTCGCTCGGAAGGCCACTGCTCTCCGTGTTATCAGTACCAGCAGCCTTCACAGCAACCTTCACCTTCTCCACTTCCTCGTCGTCTTCGTCATCGCTCTCATCGAACGTCACAGCAACAGGAGCCGCCGCCGCCGCCTTCTTGCTCTTCTCCGCCTTACCGAACATCTGCTCCATGACTCGCTGCGTGCGCTCGGCGTCCGTGAGTCCGTCGTTCAGCCCCGGCGCGCTCTCGGCCGAATCACCCTCGTCATCCGTCTCCTCCTCCTTCTCGTCGTCCTGCTCCAACGTGAACGTTTGTGGCTCGTCATCGTCGTCATCGTCGTCAGCAGACTTCACATCCACGAAGTACTCGTCCTCGCCGTTCAACGCGTCGACACCACCAGTGCCCGAGCTCGCGCCAGACTCCGGCTGGTCGAGCAGCGTGCGCAGCGTCGGCTTGATCTTCAGGAGCTCCGAGAGCAAGAAGAGTACGGCGCACGTGAACGCCGGAGACATCACGGTCGTGAGCTGCAGCAGGCGCTTCATCATCGCGCTGGCGCGCGCCGGAGACACGTCCGCCTTCATCGCGCGGAAGATGAGGTTCAGGAACAGCGTGTGCTTGGACGACTCGCGCACCTTCGCGTCGAAGAGCTTGTCGTAGAGCGCCGTGTAGAACCGATCCGAGACCGAGTTGGTGCTGTTCATGACCTGGAACAGCAGCATCAGCGCCTGCACGCTCGTGCTGAAGTGCGCGCGGTGCACGACCGTGAAGAGCGCGTCGATCTCGTCGTGGAACTGCGCGGACGTCGCCTTCGCGTACGGGAACGCACGGTTCACGCCCACGAGCAGCGCGCTGAGCAGCTTGCGGTCCAAGCCGTCGGCAGCGAGCGGCTCGCTCTTCTTCTTGTGCTTCTTGGCGCCCTTCTTGGCGCCCTTCTTGTGCTTCGCGTCGACCTTGCCGCCGTCGTCGCCGTGCACCTCCTTCGTGAACAGCCCGAAGTAGACCGTGATGAGGTGCGCCGCGAGGTCCGCGTCGTCACCCGACTTGTCCAGGTAGATCTGGTTCAGAAACAGGATCGCGTTGTACTTGGTGCGGTCCGAGACCTGCGGCCGCGTGAGCACGCGCTCAACCTCGTCGACCACCACGCGCTTCATCGCCGGGTGCTCCTGCAGCAGCTCCTGCAGCGTCTTGAGGATGTACGACGCGATCTTGCGGTCCGGGTCGCCGAGCTTGTTCACGAGCATCGCCAGCAGCACAGCCTCCTGCTCGGGCTTGGCCGCCAGCAGCGCGCTCGCCGCGCGGATGCACGCGCGCTTGTGGTTGTCCACGGCGTCGTCCATGCCGCTCGCGAGCACCCCCACGAGCTGCGCGAACGCGGTCTTGAGGCAGTGCTCGAAGAACCAGAGCGCGCGGTGCTCATCCGTCGCGGACGGGTGCTGCAGCGGGTTCTGGTGGAAGAAGTGGAGGCGCCGGTCGTCCGGCAGCAGGTTGTTGATGAACAGGTCCTTGAGCGAGTCGACGGCCATCATGCTCTCGCGGCGCGCCTTCTTGCTCGCCATCGTGATGAGCTGCTGCAGCCGCGAGAGGCTGTGGAACGGCGCGCTCTGGATCGTGAGCGTCAGCGCCGCCACGCGGTCCGCGAGCGTGCCGGAGCGCATCATCGTCGCGAGGTACTTGTCGTCGCTCGACATGCGCGCGCCCTTCTGCGCCTCGAAGCGCGTCACCTCGGCCTCCAGCAGCCGCTGCGCATGGCGCTTGCTGGCTTCGACCTCCGCCTCCGGTACTTTGGCGCCAGCAGCAGCAGCGTCTGGCTGCTCGCTCATTTGCTTGTTCTGCTTCCTCTTCTTCCTGCTGTTCGTGCTGCTGTTCACAGCCGGCGAAGGCGCCGGCAGCTCCTTGAGCGGCTTGAGCGCCGTGAACCACGAGACGCTCGAGTCCCCGAGCGCCGTCGTGAGGCGCTGCATGGCGGCCGAGGGCGGCGCGCTGCTGGCGCTGGTGCTGGCTTTTGCCGGCACTTTGGTGCTCTGTGGCTGCTGCTGCTTCTTGCTGCTGTTGGGCTTCGCCTGCTGCTTGTCCTTCGCCTGCTGCTTAGGCTTCGGCAGCGCCTGCTTCTTGATCGGCGCCATGGCCGCCACCTTCGCCGTCTTCGCCGCCTTGCTGCGCTGCTGCTGCTGCTGCTGCTGCTGCTGCTGCTGCTGCTGCTGCTGCTGCTGCTGCTTGGCCGCCATCGCTAGTGACGCCAGCCAACAGTTTATGTGGACTGGGAAACGAATAGAAAGTGGTGATACAAACTGATGATGACGAGTCGAATGCCCTCGCAAACTTGATCATCACGACGAGAGAGTGCACGCTCGCCCTCGATTACTTCTCTATCGGATTATCCTAGATACAACATGCACCTCATGCCCTACGTCTCGCTCGTCACCGTGCATGGCCCCTAGCTCTTGGAGCCTGGAGCCAGGAGCCGGACTCATGCTCCTGTAGCCAAGAGTCTCCTCTATGCGATCGCGCTGCCGCGGGAGCGCAGCTGCTTCCACGTGTGCTCGCGCACGGCAGCTTGCAGCAGCTCGTACACCTGGTTGCAGCCCTCCATGGCCACGCCCATGAGCGACTCGAAGATCTCGAGCGGCAGCTTGCACTCCATCTGCAGCAGGTTGAGCTTCTGCGTGCGCGGGTTCAACGCCACCACGAGCTGCGGTGCGCGCGCGGTCTCCTCCTGGTAGTTCAGATCTGGCACATCGTATGCAAGCACTTCGTCAGTCTTCCCCCCTTACTACATGCATACCGCCACGCCTCAGCATACAGAGAGAGACACACACACACCGCAAAGCAGCGTCTGCTGGAGGTACCCGGCCGAGGACGCGACGACAAAGTCGTTGAGCGCGATGCCGGCGTCGATGAGCGCGAGCGTGACGGCGTTGATGCTCGCCGGCAGCTCGCCGCCGTCCGCCTGCAGCACCTGCACGAACACGTCGATCTGCGAGCGCGGGTACAGCTGCGTCTGCACACACGCCTCGAAGATCTGCTTGAGCGCCAGCGCCGACTCGGTCTTCTTGCGCTCGCCCGCGCGCGCCGCCTTGCGCTCCGACGTCGCGAACGCCGCCTGCGAGAACTCGCAGTGCACGGCGGCGCGTGGCTGGCCGCCGTCGCTGCCGCCTGAGATCCCCGCAGTAGCAGCAGCTCCGACCGCGCCGGCGCGCAGCTCGCGCGGGCCGTACACGACCGCCACCACCTTCGTGTTGCCCTGCTCGTAGTACGCGGAGCCGTCGACGCGCTGGAAGAGCCCGAAGCGCGTGCGGATGCGTCGCACCTCCTCGCTGCGCCGTCCGTCTACGCGCAGCCCCGCCACGGAGATGAACTCGCCGCCGCCGCCGCCGCCCAGCACGCTCGGGTTGCCCGCCTTCGCTGCCATCGTTTTTGTATGGCTTTTTAGCAACCAATGGCTACTCCCTGGATTTTTTCACTATCAGCGGATTTCAGATACATGGAGACCTCCAGATCGACGTCACCTTCGATCTCGAGCTCCAAGGTGCAAAAAGAGCGCGTCAGCTCACTCATGCGAGCTCCTTGGCGTCCTCACACGCCCAACATACCGGCTGACAAATGTTCAGCGAGTTGATCTTCTGCCACCATTGAAACGAGGTCTCGAGGTCACCTTTGCGTTGGAGCGCCACATTTTGGGTTGCGGTGCTGCACCAGAGAAGGACCACCGAGAGTGAGGAGACTCGAGAAGGCGATGACGCAAGACTCGAACAACGGGTTACCACGCGACCTCCTCTCACTCGCTTTCGCGCTCTCTCGCTCGCCATTATCCGATTCCCCTCCGAGGACTCAAGTCTCAATCAAGCACGAATCTTCATGTTCCAAGGCTGATGATGATGACCACGCCACGGACCTCCGCGAATCCTAGCAGCGCCACCGCCGGCCCTTACCTTGCTCTCGCCAACGACACGCCTCGCGAGGGTTTTGAGCGTCTGCGTGACCTCGAGACTCCGCACGACACCAACGACGATGACGCCGTCGTCGCGAACGCCATGGAGTCCCACAGCAGCACCTTTGCCGTATGCGTCGGCGTGTTCCTCGCCGCCGGGTTCCTGCTCGTCGGCTACACGGACGGTCTCAACAGCGTCATCTCGCTACCCGGTTTCACAGTAGACCGCTGCACGCGCACCGCCGTGACACCGGTGCGGATCATCGTCGAGTGCGCGACCATCGACGCGCGCTGGTTCCGACTGTCGTACACCATCGGCTCAACGCTCGGGCCGCTGCTCGGCGGGTTCGCGCTCTCGGATCGCTTCGACCGCAAGTGGATGGTTCTAGCTGGAGCACTCGTGTCCATCACCGGTTGCGCGTGGGCGATCGGAGCGCCGTCCAAGGACGCCATTCAGCCCGTGATCGCGCGCGGCGTGCAGGGCGTCGGCGCGAGCATCCTGTCGTTCGCAATCCCGCTACTGATGGTCGAGATCGCCTCGATGAGATCCCGCGGGCTCGTCAGCGCCGTGTTGTTCCTCGGACTCTACCTCGGTGTGTTCGCGTGGGCCGCCTTGAAGCTCTTCGACGACGCCGAGGAGCTCCGCAAGTCCTGGCAAGTACTGTACGTGATCCCGATGGTTCTCGCGGCTGTCGTGGGTACCGGAGCGGTCACGTTCGTGCCGAGCAGTCCTCGCTGGCTGCTGCGTTCGAAGGGTGTCTCCGCGCTCTTCGACAGCGACAGTGTCTCGGCGGCGGCGGCTGTCGGAAGCGTGCATCCATCAGACAGTCCGAGACGAAGCCTGTTCGAATCGTACACACTCAAGCGCGTGGCCATCGCGTTCGTGCTGTTGACAGCGCAGCAGTTCTTCGCGCTCACCAACCTCGCGCAGATCTCCGACGTATTCGAAGACATCCGTGAGGCGCTCTCGGACACAGAGATCGACTACATGACGACCTCCGAGATGCTCCGGACCGGGTTTAACAGCAACAACGGCTTCGTCGCGTTCGTCGTCGCGATCCCAGCGATGATCGGCTTCTGCCTCATTGATAAGGCGGGTCGGCGACCGCTGCTCTTGAGCGGAGCTGTGCTCATCGGTATCTCCCAGATCTCCGTGAAGGTCTCCATGGACGCGTGCAGCGGCGAGATCTTCGCGCGTTCGTGCAGAACCAACAGTTCTGGTGCGAGCATCCTGATGCTCGTCGGGGTCGCGTTCTTCGGGCTCTCGTGGGGACCCATCTGCATCGTCTACCCGTTCGAGCTGTTCCCGACCGAAGTGCGCGCGCGAGGAACGGCACTTGCGTTCGCGGCAAGCACCGCCGTGGTGATGCTCATCAAGGAGTTCTACGTCGAGCTGTGTTTCAACGCGATCGCGCTGGTCGCGGTTCTGGTGCTGACTCTAGTTGTTGTGGCACTCTGGTGTCCCGAGACGAAGAGATTGGCGCTGGAGGACGCGGAGAAGCTGGCGGCCAAGCGGGGATTGTGCAGCTTGAACTAGCAACGTGGACACAAGACCAACCACCGTTGGTCTTCTCGTATCGCCATCGCATGGATCACTTGAACTTGTTGAGTATAAAGCTATCGTTCCTCCATGACAAGACGTTTGCGGCGCTGTGTGCTCGGGCGGCGGAGAAGCATGTCCAGCTGCTGGGGTATTCCATCGCGCTCGAGCCGGAAGAGAAGAACGAGCGCGGTTATGCGCGTCTGCTGCAGGCGCTTCCGCTGTAC
>JAASGA010000087.1:0-41381 GCA_023334105.1 Globisporangium nodosum
CGCGACGTAGTTGCTCGCCGGGTCGTCCAGGTCGCGCCGCATGAGCTCGACGGTCGTGGCCGTGCGCTGCTCCGGTCGTGGCCCCGTGGCTTTGATGTTCCAGTCGCCTAGGTCGCCGTACACGAAGAAGCTGATGGGCGTGCTGCTCGCCGCGCCGGGCGTCGGTCCCGTGCGCATCTTGAACACGGGCGAGAGCGTCCCAGTCGCGGCGTCGCCGACTTGGTAGTAGTACGCCTGCTCAGGCGCGAGACCCGTCATCACCGCCGAGTAGAGCGTGCCAGGGTCGCGGAAGTGCTGCGCCGCCACGGTCGTCGCCGGTGCGTGGCACATGTCGTTCGCGGCGTACGAGTCGCCGGTGGCCACCGCGCGCTTGGTGAGCGCCGCCGGGTCGCGTCCGTAGAGCACAGTCGGCGCAGTCACCGCCTCGCTCGCCCACATCACGCGCATCTCGCTCGGCACTGCCGTGCTCGAGAGGTGCACCTGCAGTGGCTCCTTGTTGCCGCGCGTGAAACGCACGAACGGCGAGGCACCGAGGCGGACGTTCGTCTTGCCGCCAGTGACGGAGGCCGCAAAGTACCGGAATTGCCACGAGCAGCGCATGTTGACGAGTGGCCCGAACTGGAGCGTCGCCGTGTTCGCGCCGTTCGTGTAGCGCCAGTCGATATACTCGTTGTCAGGCAGCGGGCGGCTCTCGTCGTCGTTGCAGTACACGCCGATCCAGTCGCGCGCGTTCGGCGTGGCGTACTTGAGCTCGAAGGAGACCGCGAGTGGGTCGAGGTGGTTGATGCGCTGGCTCGAGACGGTCATGCGCGCGTACGGCGACTTGCGCACGGGCGGCAGCGTCTCAAGGTCGCCCGGGTCCTCCTCTCCCGTCTGCAGCACACGTGTTGTCGGCGCCGCGAACGAACAGTTGGAGCGGTCGATGCCGCCGCACGGGTCGCCACCCAGGTGGAAGCTCCACGCGCCGCCGCGCAGCACTTCGAGCGCGCGATTGCGCGACGCGGCGTCGGCGCCCGTCGGACTCCAGCCGCACGCGAGTGCCGAGGCTGCCGCGAGCAGCACCGAAATCTTCATCAGGACTTGGGGACTTGGAGTCTTGGGACTTGCGTGGCGAGTTGGCGAGTGAGGGAGTGGATGCGAGCGCGCCGTCAGACCTCCGGAAGACTGGCGGCGGGCGCCTCTGGGAGGTGATGACGCATGGTTGAGCGCACGAGGTCTCCTCCGATGCCACACTTCGGAGGTCCTTGAAGTGGCCGAGATTCAAAAGTAGCTGAAGTTTCGTACTAAGTACGAGTTTGGCTGTCGAAGGTGCAACAAGAGCTGCGAGTCGTTCGCGATTCGCTTTGTCTTCGCCTCATGCGCCGAGTGAAGCTCACCACCCAGACACGCTCCTGTTCGTGGATTCACGGAGGCCAGAGCATCCGGCGCGGATTGTCGGACTGGGGTTCCGGTTTGAGATGACAATGTCTGTGCTCCCGGTCTTGCTCCAGGTCCGCACCGATCAAGGTTGTGCTGGTTCGTTCACCACCCGATCGACCTCTCTTCAAAACATCGCCAGAGATCGTAGCGCCAGCATTGATATACAACACCCGCCACCACCATCACCACCACCACCACCACCACCAGGAGCAACGCTAACCTGACATGTACTTCTTCACATGCACCTGCATCATCGTCTGGTTCCGATCCCTCCTCACGACCTCCTCACAGGCTACTCACTCGCTGCGACCAACCGACCGCTTACTCATACTTTGCTCAGGCGTTCGAGACCTTGCAGTCCGGAACCTTCGTGGTCGCCGACGGCTTCGGCGTAGCCTCGCCAGCCACAGGCGCCTTCGTGGTCGCCGACGGCTTCGTGGTGGCCGACGGCTTCGTGGTGGCCGACGGCTTGGGCGTCGTCGCAGGCGTCGTGGAGTTCCCGCCGCTCGACGCACGGCACTTCTCGACCGCCGCGGGGATCCCGAACTTGTACAAAGGCTCGTATACCTTCTTATCGTTGCTGCCCTTGTACTGGAAGTTCACGATGTCGTTCGTGTAGAAGTACCAGCACTTGTCGTTCCCTTTCTTCTCGATCTTGGTCGTGCGGTCGCCGCCGACGAACGTCGGACACTTGGGCGCCGCAGACTTGCTGCCGGACGTCGTCAGCTTGATGTCGGCGCACGAGCGGAACTGCGGCTCGGCCCAGCCCTTGTTGCCGAAGCTCGAGCCGACGCTGTGGAACGTCCACTGAAGCACATAGTCACCCGCGGGCAACCAGTCCGGCAGCGTGATCTTGTCGCCGCACGGAATCGTGTTGGCGGCGCTGCTGTCTCCGGCCCAAATGTTGTTCGCCTGGTTGCTGCCCTTGGGGATGCACTCGGGGCCGGTCTCGCGGCACGTGTAGTAGAACGTGTTCTTGTCGAAGAGGTCGTGCGACTCCTTGCCCTTCGGCACGATGGACCAGCGGATGAAGCCGCCGTGGTGGTTGTTGCGCCAGTAGCGCACGTCGATGGTCTCGCCCGACTTGTACGACGTGACCTTGCCCGGGTTCTTGTTCGGGCAGCCAACCTTGTTCTCGACGTCGGAGCGCGCTCCGGTCTCACGGGACACAGGCTTCGTGAGCCACGAGTGCGCCTCGGTCTGGGAGATCGCGCCGAGCGCCAGGAGAACCGCGGAGACGAGGGGAGCCGAGAAGAGCTTCATATTTGCGATAAGTGGCGGGTGTAGCTGACGGAGTGTGCGCTGCAAGGAAACTTGGCGAGTGAGCAATGGGCTCGAGACTGCGGATCGGCGAACTGCTCTGCGAGGGAAGCACCATCCACTACCTACATGGAGAGTGTGGCAAGCAGGCGAGTAGAGTGGCCTCTCGCGATCGTGTGGCGGTGGCCGCGAGACGAGTAGACAGAATACAACACGCTTCAAGTAGACGAGAGCGACAGCGAACGCTCAGATTCAGTGTACAGATGATCGAGAACCGAGATGCGCCGCTCTTTTTGTCTGGTGAGAGTCATGTCAGAGCCATTCGGCTGCGAGTCTCCTCAGCATCGACTTGTCGTCCTGCTCCGCGCCACCTCCGTCAGCTCCGCGAGCTTCTACCTGCAAAGCGTTCCGCATGCACATGCGGCAGCAAGCCCTTAGTCTGTCGGAACTCGGGAGTTCCTCCAGTTCCATAAAGCCCCGCGTGCCAGCCGACTCCGGAGAAGGCGAAGTGGAGCCACTCAAATGATATGCCACCACAAATTCGGCGAAGTTCACTTCTGTCCTCCCAAGTCGACGCTTGTGCCTGTCCTCCCATGTCAACACTTTGGTTTAGCGCGCAGCCAGCAAGCAGCACTGTTAGCAGCGTGCTGCACTTCGTCCCGCTCGTACATTGTGGCATTGATACAGGGCTCCAAGATTGTGGACTCGACCGTTGGCGTCGAGCGATCGCTGTCGGAGAGCGCAGATCTCGTTCTTGTCCTCTGCTCACAGGCGGCTTTGCTTCTCCTCGTTCACCGTCACGACCGAGCCACAGGTTTGGCTGAGCGATCACAGTACAATCACCACCACAGCGATGAACTCATTGCACGAACTCAGCGAAAACGTGAACGAGCTCACTCTGTCAGTCGAGTGCTGCTCCGAGTGCCACCACACGTCACTTCTGCCTCCGCAGCGGATCGAAGAGATCATAGAGGCGACGTCTGCTAGATGAACTGGGAACTGGTACCGATGTCGCCGCTCCAAGTCCGGACTTCAAGCCACTGACACAGGACGCTGAGCAAGTTGATGCGGCCGCGCCGTGATCCTCCAGCTTGGCGTCAGAGTATGTCAAGAGCGCAGCATGTCACTGAGGCTGCTTCGATGCGCACGTCAAGGAATGAAGCGCACGAGCTGGAAGACTGGTGAGTTCGCTTCGGTTGTTGCTGGGCCTTTCGATCAGCGAAGTTGGCTAGAGCTCCCTCGCAAAGCTGCCTGATCCCCACATGGTCTCGAGCGGTGTCGACGAGCTGAAGGCTCCAGCCAAGTGCTTCTGCTGCTGAACAGTCCGAAGAGAGGCGTTCGCATGTCCTCGGCTCCCATCGGAAGCGCCGGAGCGCGAGTGCTGGTGTTTCGAGCAGCTACAGTACCGAGCTTCTGTTCGGCCGAGTTCCTCGACCCATTCGAGGTCGACAAGTCTGCTTGGAGCGCATCGCCACCATCAACGCAAGACTGTGGGTGGCTCGATGATGAGCTGAGCGTCTGCGTGGACACGACGGCCGGATTGCCTGATGGCTTCCGGCGCCAGCTCCAGTGAGTTGACTGCGTGTGTGAGCTGGGCGGCTGAACTTCAGGAGCTGAAGTGAAAGTCCTCCACTAAGCAGAATGGTGACCGGCTCCGACGAAGATCGCCCGATCCACTCAAGTTCCTCGCGCGACGTCGGGAGGATTTGAACCAGCGGAGCAGGCGATCGGCAAGACCATCGTCGTCTATTCATTGAGTGTGTGGCGCAGGCAGGTGCTGTGCGTTGGCGCTCCTGTTTGCCTTGCGGAGCGCCAACCACTCTGTCTAGGCGGAGCTTGCTCCCGCCCCGCATAAATAAGTCTACTGACCGCGTGGTCGGAGGTGGTGGTGCCCGCACTCTCCTCTGTGACTCTCTCTCTCTCTCACTCTCTCGTTCTTGCATCGGCATCCCCTCTGAAGTTGCGTCGATCTCTCCTCGACAGCACGCGCGGCGTTATCTCTATGAGGTCGCTTCTTGAGCTCACCACTCGAAGCTGAAGTTGAGCTCCGGGAGCTCGATAGGAGGAAGTTCTCGCTGCGGCGCACGAACAAGTCAGTCGAGTGCGCTCTCGTCACCCAGCTGGCAGCGTGTATGCAAAGCGTACCTTGACGTCCTCGTGCTCGCGGTTCGCCTGGTCCCGCGCGCGCTCGACTTCGCTCTCGAGCGCGAGATTCTCCTGCTCCAACGCGAGGCACTCGCGCGTGATCTCGAGCAGTTGGTACTGCAGCTCCAGCTCCACAGCGAACTGCTTCAGCTGCACCATCTCCGCCTGTACGCATCGCAAGATTGAGTTCGTTAGTCCTAAGGGCTTCGTCGTGCGCTCGAGCTCATTCGCTCAGCTTGAAGATCGCTCGCACCTTCTTGCGTCGGACGAAGCGGCGCTGCGCCTCGCGGTGCTTGGCCTTCCGCTCTTCCTCGGACGCCTTCCGCACACCAGAGGAGGAGGAGGAGGAGGAGCCAGCATGCGGCACACCAGCCGGGCGCGGGATCGCAAGCGACAGCGGCAGAGAGTGGTGGGGCGGCGGCAGGTGCGACGTCGGCGACGGGATGCTGTAGTGGCCGCTGCCGCCGTAGCTGGTGCTGTGGTGGTGCTGGTGGTTGTGGTGTTGGTGGCTGTGGTGGCTCTCGACGTGTGTCTGGTGCAGCGGCGAGTAGAGCGAGCCGAAGGTCGTGCGCGGAGACTCGTCGTCCTTGAAGCGCGCCGGCGGCGGCGGGAACGCGGCGTAGCCGAGGAACGGCGTCGGGAAGTGCTGCTGCTCGAGCGTCGGGTGCGCCGGGTAGTCCGCGTCGGCGGCGGCGGAGGGCCAGTTGGTGCGCAGCGCGTGGTGCTCCATCAACATTGCGGTGTGCCCTGCGAAGAGATCGCTAGCGCTCGAGGTCGACGACGAACAAGTGGGCGTGCGAGTGGAAGTGGGGGCGAGCAGCGAGAGGATGCGCGCCGGTGGCTGACACTGCAGAAGTGAGTGAGAGACCGTGACAACGGTGGTGACCGATCGGTCGATCCGACTCGACTGACTCGCCGTGTCGCGACGAGCTCCGAGAGAGGAGAGAGCACTGCTCGCTGGTCTCTGGCGCCGAGGGTGCAGCTGAAATCCGGCCGTCTGACGTAAACGCGGCCGCAGAGGAGGGACGCGATCTGGGTGACTCCGCCCCGAGACGATGAGTGGCGGCGCCGATATTGCGCGTGCAGCAGGTAAACACGCCAGGTGGCACCAGCTCCAGCTTGTTTGAGTTCGAGTGCTTCTTCAGCCTTCAGCTCGAGCGAGGTCTCGACGACACTTGACACTCGAGAGTTCCTTCTTGCGAGAGATCAAGTCTCGCTCCGAGCAAGCCAGGACGGCAGATGCAGAGGTGAGCGGATGAGTGCGAGACTCTGGTGCTGCTGGATTTGGTAGACGCGACTTCCTGTCCGCCGCGTCTTCCTAGACAACTCGGGAGGGAGCAGCGGGTGTCGCAGCGCGACAGCTTGTTGAGCGACTCTTTCATCGCAGATGCCGGCAGGAGCAGATCGCCGGCCCGATTCGGGATCGGAGCACACGTTTGCTGGAGCAGCTTGGAGCAGCTTGGACTCCAAGTGTTGGAGCACCTTGGCCACCACGTTTCGCACATGGTGGTGGCGCCACGTTTTGGCGAAGGAGAAAGCCGAGCGAAAGTAGCCGGTCAGGGCATCTGATAGATCAGAACAACTCTTCGCGTTCGCCAGCAGCTCTTGAAGCGCTCGAGGAGCTCTCGAGTGCGGTTGTTGTTGCATTCGCGCTTGCATGCAAGAGCTTCCTAGCGCGCACGAACAGCTCGAGACGCTGGGCGTCCGAACAGCGACAAGCTGTGAGTCTTGTCGAGGGACAAGGAGGCATCCATTCAAGTCGATCGAAAGCTGCAAAAAGCTCCTCTGGACCAAAGTCTCTATCCTCTGCACCAAGAGCTCTCTGGCGGTTAGCATGCCGACGGCAGCGATGTCTGGCTCGACTGAACGAAAGCCTCGCTTGACTCGCGCTGAGTATGCACGCAGTCTGGAGAACTCGACGCTCGCACAACCAGCTGGTAGCTCGAGCTCTGTCTCATGCGGATGAGCTGATGTGTGTTGCTGCTGCTTGCTCGAACGGCGCATCAATTGTCGAGTCAACAGCACTCGCGTCTGGTTCCTTTCCGCAGGCGATTCCCTTGCTCGCTTGGTTGGTCTCCGATCGCCCGGCAACGGCGGAGGCTCCCAACAGAGACCTGAATAGCGGTACAGTGCCGAGCAACCTCAGCACCGACGCCCGACATGCATCCGCCCACCTGGCAGCAGCAGCAACGGGTTGAGGACTGCGTCAAGGATCCGCAGAGAGTGAGCGTCTCGACGGTGCGCGTAACGCTGCTTGCAGGCTGCGCATAGCCGACATCGAGTGCAAGTGCCAACATCCCTTGATTGGTCTCGAGGACGCGCTCGAGCACACACTTGCTTGCTTGCTGTCGGCGTCCGCGACATGAAGCAATCGGAGCTCTGAGAGCTCCGAGCGAAATGGACCTTTCGAGAGCAAACAAGCACGAGACTTGGAGGAGTTCCCGATCTCTCGAGTTTCAGGAACGCGCGCGCGCTCGTTCAAACGCATCGTTGGACAGAGCCGACGCAGCTAGAAGAGAGAATCTGAGCCGCAGAGGAGCCTCCCATGTCCACTTTGGAGTGAAGACCAGGAGGAGGGGGAGGAGGAAGTAGTAAGCGCTCGAGAAGGAGAGCACTTGAATCGTCAGTTGCACATATCACGCCGCCCAGTTCTGCAAGCCTGGCTGTAGGCGCAGCGGCAGTCTGTCCGCTTCGTTTCGTCAAGACACATGACAGCGACAGCTTTCCCTCGTCGTCGTGCGAGGCATTCGTCGCCAGCGATCAGCTCGATCAGCTCGCTCGCTCGCTTTGTCGTCAGGGCGAGATCGACCACTGAGATTGTGAAATGACCCATCCTTTTTCTCGATTTTTACGAAAAATAGAAAATATCAAATTTGTGTGGGCCACCCAACTGATCTTGAAAAGCTATTTATAACTTCAACTTCAACGTTTGATCGCCACACACATACCTCGCTAGTCAGCCACAATGGATGGGCTCGACGCGACTGCCGCAGCTGCTTCAGACGTCAGCGCAATGGACTTGGACGCGGCGCAGCTGGAGGACGAGCAGGAGAACTACCGACGGTACCAGGCAGCCGAGCGCGAGATCCTCGACGTGCTGGACACGGAGGAACTCGACGACGCCACGCGCAAGCGGCGCCTCATGCGCGTCTTCGACCGCTTCCGGTACGAGTACTCGCAGCTTAGCGCGCTGCTGCGCGAGAATATTCGTACCCAGCGCAAGATCATGGACAAGGTGAATGGGTGATATAGTGAGCATAAGGTCCTGGCGATGGCATGAGCCGCTCGATTGTGTTGCATAGAACTCGCTCGCTCACTCGCAACTTGAACTGACGATCCCCCTTCGTCTGGACTCTGATACTCTTGCGCACGCAGTGCCTCGAGATGAAGAATGAGCTCGTGTTCGCGGCGCTCAAGGTCCGGACGAACCAGCATGTGCAGGACGAGGAGATGAAGAACCTCGTGTTCTACCGCGACGAGTGCGAGATCGCGTGGAAGGAGCGCAAGATGAGCGAGGAGCGCGAGCGCGACGCCATGAAGATCATCGACGACCTCAAGAGCGAAATCGAAGAACTCCAGGGACAGGTTAAAGCGCTCGTCGCGACGGTGCTACCGCCGACCAACCGGCAGCATCGCCCACAGCCGCAAGCGAGCGACGGTGGAATGGGTCCCACGAACGTTTACGATGGAGGGCTCAGCTCGCCTTCCAAAATGGTTACTGCTCTCAAGAAGCAGCAGCAGCAGCATGCAGAGGAACAGAGCTTAGCGCGCTTGTCGGCGTCTTCAAACCACCACCACTCTCCGCCACAGGCGATGCTGGACTTCGACGAGTGGAAACGCGCGAACCGAGTGTGGAATCCTCATGCAGCGAGCGTCGCCCCGAGAAGTACAACGCCGTCACTTGAGGCGCTGCGAGAGATCGACAGACAGCAGGAGGTCAAGCGGTGTGTGAGCGTTCCAAGTCTGCAGCCCACTGCAATGGAGAAGGCAGCAACGGCGGCAGCTACGCTCCCTCTTTCTCCTTCACCGACACGCAAAAGCCGCAAGCCGCAGACCGCTGTGGGGTTCATGAGAGCCACGACTTCGCCTCCGTCCAAGCGGGCGAGCGCGTCGTTGCCACACGTGTAGAGCGAGCAGGAGCCGTGCAGACGATATCGTCGTACGCGTCAGTACGAACACAGCTACCGGAAGTACATGATCAACGCACCAAGTCGGTGCTTGACTCGAAGCAGTTCAGATGTCTGATCTTCGCCACACAGCTCTTAGCACGAGAGTCACACAAGCTCAGCCCTTCACTCTCCTCTGCGGTAGCTCCAGTCGTGGTCCGAGATAATGAGCTTGCTGTCGCTCACGACTCGGTCGCGCGCGCGCACGAACTCGAAGCGCGCATGTGTCGCGTTGTACACGTGCAGGCGGCCGTGGCCGTACTCCTGCTGCCGGTTGGCGCTCCATTGCGCGGGCAAGTAGTCCACATCGTCGAGCTCCGCGCCGCCCGAGCCGACCATGATGTGCGTCGTCGCGAGCGCCTTCTCCTCGCCGTTCTCCAAGCGCTTGTGGCGGCAGTTCTCCAAGAACACGGGGCACGTGCGCTCGTACGCGTGGTAGTGGCCGGAGAACACGATGTCCACGCGGTGCTCCGCGAACACGCGCTCGAGGCAGTCGCGCAGCAGGTAGGACACCGCGTAATCGCCCATGTACTTCTCCGAGCAGTAGAGCGGTCGGTGGAGGTGGATGATCAGCCACGGCGTGCGTTTGCGGTCGACCCGACGGAGTTCGCGCTCAAGCCACTGGCGCATCGGGGAGTGCGTCCCGCAGTCGTGCTCGCTGCTCAGCACCACGTGGTGCGTGAGACCGACCGAGAAGCTGTACCAGAAGAGCTGGTTGCCGTTATCGGGCATGTGGAAGCGCTTGGCAGTCGGCACGCCACACTCGCCGCCAGAGTCGTTGCGGAAGTTGCCGCCCTGAGGATGCCACCCGTTGCGGTGGGCAGCAAGAGAGCCCGAGAGATCGTGGCCCGCGCCGTTCGCGAGGTAGTCGTACTCGTGGTTGCCGATCCCAACCATGTAGGGGATCTGCGCTGCCACCGGCTGCACGATCGCGCCGAACTGGTCCCAGAGGAACACTTGGCCCCTCGCGTACGACAAGTCCCCGATGTGCACGAGCCCGACGAAGGTCTCCTTCGGCACAGCTCCCAAGTTCTTCCTCAGATCCTGTTCGATGCGCTTCATGACGGTCTGCGTGTCCGACTTGGAGAGTCGAGATACGAAGCCTCGGGGCGGGAAGCTGCGTTCAGAGGCAGTAGTCGGGCCCTGAGGCGCATCCACCAGCACGCTCTGCCCCAAGTCCCCGAGCACGATGAAGCTCTGCGTCGTGTCCGGACTGCGAGGTGCCGTTCCAGCTGTAGGAGGGAACGTGAACGCGAACGTGTTACTCGTGACGCCGTTGTGGCTGCCCACTCGGTAGTAGTACGTCTCGCCAGCCACGAGCCCGCTCATGACCGCGTCATGCATGTACCCTGGGTGGCGAAAGAACCTCGCGGACGTGATCGTCGCCGGCTCGCCGCACATGTCTGAGGCTGAATACGTCGTGCTCGAGGCTTCTGCGTGGCGAGCCGATGCATTCGCGGGCGAACCCGAGCCGTAGTGGACGTGCACGTGGGTGGCGATGCCGCTGTTCCACATCACGCGCATCTCGCCGGGTTTGTCTGTGAGTGCGAGCCGCACGTGCAGCGGCTCCGAGTGACCTCTCTCCATCTCGACGTGCGCCGACTCGCCCGCGACCTCGTACTGCCGCTCGCGCACGCGCCGCAGGTAGCGAAATTGGTACGAGCAGCGCATGTTGACGAGCGGTCCGAAATCGACGCTGCCGCTTGTGCCGTCGACGTCCGCGTAGTCGAAGAAGTCGCCTGCATCTACCTCATCGGTCGTCGGCTCTTCCTCGTCCACGCAGTAGACGCCCACGAAGTCCCCCGAGTTCGATCCGTTGGCGTCGAAGGACACACGCACCGTCGCGAGCTGCCGCACGATCGTCGTGTTCACGTGCAGCTTCAGAGTTGTTGCAGGAGCGGCGGGTGCGAATGTGCACGGCGGGAGCTGAGGATCGAGACACGGGTGGCGCCGTTCGTGGAACGTCCACGCTGCGCCGCGGTGCCAGCGGTAGTGCGGTTTGGAGGTGGGTGCGGGTGTCGGAGCGTTTGACGCCGGGTCGGAGGCTGCGCAGACTGCCAACAGCGCTGCGACGGCGGCGGCGACGAGAGGTGGCAGGCGCATGTCCTTTGCAAGTGGTAGAGGATCTGAGCACTGGCATCGAGTCAGAATCAAGTCAGAATACAATTTGAATCATTCAAATGTCTATATGTATAGGTTTAGAGCATTATCTGGAACTTACGATTCTGATTTTAGACCTTTCCGATTCTGATTGCGCTTCAAAGAGACCAACCAACCATTCCGATAGTTAAGAAGCTTAAGAAGCGATGGCGACCACCGTCGTGGATGTAGCAGGAGCGGTGCCGGTACCCACCGGGGCCGTGGCGTCGCGCCTACCCAACGTGATCTACGAGGGCGACACGGTGATCTGCCAGACGAGCGACGGGCGCATGTTCTTCCAGGAGATGAAGAAGGATCAGTGCGTAGTTTTCACGCTCGCGTCACCCGTGACGATGACTCGCTGTGCGATGCACTAACGACCGAGCGTGCGGCTGCAGGACCATCCGCGTGGGCAAGAAGCTGACGCCGCTGCGGCCGGTCATCGGCGCGTGCTACGGCGCGATCTTCGAGGAGCAGAACAAGAAGCTGGTGCGCGTGCAGGGCGGCCTCTTCCCGGACCCCGTGGCGCCAGGTGTGTGGTGGTTGCGAGAGTGAGTGATGTGTGGCTGGAGGGCGTACGAGTGATCCTCTCTCTCTCTCTCTCTCTCTCTGCGATGGGCATCCTATAGAAACGGGCGAGGGCTTCGTGCCGGTGAGCGACAACCGCACGTACGCGGACACGAACACGGCGCAGAAGCTGTCGGGGTCGGAGATCATGGGGCTGCGCGAGAACGGCGCGTCCGGCAAGGAGATCATCCAGAAGCTTGTGGAGAACAGCGAGACGTGGGACTCGAAGACCGAGTTCTCCAAGCAAAAGTACCTCAAGAAGAAGCAGCAGAAGTACATGCCGCGCGTGCAGTTCCTTAAGTGCACGGCCGAGTCGCTCTGCCGCACGTACCGCCTCAAGAACCCCCTCAAGATCTGCAACCTGCGCGAGGACTCGCTCGGCCAGATGCTCGTATACGCCAACGTCTACGCCGGCGCGCAGGTGCTCGTCGTGGACACGTGCATGGGACTCGTCACCGGCGCGATCGCGGAGCGCCAGGCGGGCAACGGCCGCATCCTCGCAGCGTACGAAGGCCAGCAGCCGTCCGTGGACATCCTGCGCCGCTTCAACTTCGACAAGCGCACGCTCGAGTCGATCCAGTACTTTAACTTCAAGGACGTGCCGAACTTCGCGCTGAAGGAGGAGGACGTCGTAGAGCAGCCGCTGGCACCGCCGCGCGACGGGCTGACCCCGGAGGAGCGCGAGGCGGCCAAGGCCGAGCGCATCGCCGGCTTTACGGCGGACCAGCGCAAGCGCTACGAGGCGAAGAAGGCGCGGAACCTCGCGAACAAGATCAAACGCGAGCCCGCGGACGTGGTGCGCGCGTGGGTGCGCGCCAAGTCGGACGCGCTCGTGATCGCGAGCAACTACGACCCGGAGAGCGTGCTGCTGGCGCTGCTGCCGTTCCTCGCGTGCTCCAAGCCGTTCGTGGTCTACTCGGAGTACCTCGAGCCGCTCACGCGCGTGTTCAGCAAGCTGCACGCAATCCCGGCGGTGATCGACCTGCAGTTGAGCGAGACGTGGACGCGCGACCAGCAGATCCTGCCGGGCCGCACGCACCCGGTGATGACCATGAGCGCCTGTAGCGGCTACCTCCTCACGGGCATCAAGATCCACGAGCTCTCGACCGCGCTGACGGCACTGCGGCCGCCGCCGGCGGCGTTCATGAGAGACGCAGCGCGCGAGGACGACGACGAGCCGCCGGCGAAGAAGCTCAAGCGCGAGAGCTGAGCGTTCGTCACGCACACAGAGGCTGGCTGGCGGCCTTAGAGAATGAACGACTGCATGACGCTACTGTACTACGCGCCTCATAATAATGATTGGTGGTGGTGCGGCGCTGCTGCTCTCTCGTGCTTCCTGTCACGCTGACGAACGCTAGTACGCGGGCTCGTAGTACCCGCGTGCTCCTCCAGCGCGCGGCGCCGCGGCCTCGGGGATGCTGTGGATCTCGGCGAAGTCGCTCTGCGCGGAGCTGCGCCACGTCGTGCGCGCCGACAGCCGGTTGTGTTGGTCGTCGTTGAGCAGCTGGATGCGGGACTTGGAGATGCTGTACGTCCGCGTGATGTTGCTCAGGTAGTAGTCGTTCGCGCTCATCGTCGGCTTGGACACTACGGGTGGCTCCGGTGCGGGTGGTCTGCCATTGAACGACCCGACACTCGCCGTCCGGTTCACGACAGAGTGGCTGTTGCTGCTGTTGCTGCCGTTGACGATCTTGTCGTAGTCACTGGAGGTACTGACGTTGGTACTCACTGTGCTGTAGCCGCTGTTGGTTGTGCTCTTGCTGTACGCCCGCGACTCGCTGGTCTGGTAGCTGCTCTGTCGAGGCGTCGACTGCGACGCTGTTGGCCGGTTCATCGTGTCGAACAGGCTGCCGCGGCCCTCGTAGCCGTCACCGCCGCCGCCTTCGGCGATCACGTCGTACGCGGTCTTGCCGCTCGTCTTCTGGATCAGGCTCATGCGTGCCGAGCCGCTGTGCTTCCGGGTGCTCGCGACGGTCGCGCGCCGGTTGATCATCGCCGAGCGCTCGCCGCCGTACAGCGACTGGCGGTGCTTGTCGAAGCCCATCTTAACCTTGGCCATGTACGTGAGCTTCGCCAGACTATTGGACGCGAGCCGCGAGACCGTGTGGCGCGAGATGAGGCTTTCGTTGCGGTCGCAGCAGAGCGCGCAGAGCTTCCACGAGTTGAACTCGGTCGATGTCACGCACGGCGAGCAGAGGAAGATGCCGCAGATCGCGCACACGTGACGGCGCTTGAGGCTGAAGATGCCCACCTTCTTCGTGCACATCTGGCACACGCGGTCGCGAGACTGCGCGGCAGCCACGTAGTTGGACGGGAAGAGCGTCAGCGCAGCCGTGGGCACGCCACCCGTGGCGCGGCCACCCACGGAGACGTAGTTCTCGACCAAGTGGCGGTACCGGATCGCGAGACTGAAGGCGTCGTGGAGCCCCGAGAAGCCGCCGTGGAACTGCTCTTGGGACTGCGTGACGTCGGCGTCGAGCCAGAGGTCCATGCGCACGACCCCGGGGCACTGCGTCTCCGTGAAGAGCAGGAAGAAGTGGTGGATCCAGCCGCGGTGCAGTTCGAGGCGCACGTCATCGCTCTCGAGCACCTCGTCGGCGCCCGGGATGTCGACTGAACGCGCGAGCTTGAAGGCGTACTGGAGCCCATCCGGCCCGACTCCCTTGCCCGACGTCTCGACGAGCAGGAAGTCTTCCGCCTGGTACTCCTCGAGCACGGAGCGATACTTGACGTGCTTGAGCGTCACGCAGTCGTGCGGACTCTCCTTGGTGCGCGGGCGCACGATCTCGAGCACCTGCGCGTCCACGAGCACGTCGGAGCCCACGAGTTCGGTCTCCATGCACTTGTAGAGCCCGGAGGCGTCGGCAGCCGTGGCCTTGATCGCGTCGTTGAGCGTGGCTGCCACCAGGAAGCTCGTGGCGCGCGACACGCAGCGCTGCATGCTCGTGTCGGCCACGTTGAGCCAGTGGCGCATGCCGGCGGGCGCGGGCAGCGGCGCCGCGACCCACGGCGCTTCCGGCTCGGCGTGCGCGGCGAAGCGCTCGGCGTAGAAGAGCTCGTTGCGCAGGAAGTCGCGCGCGAGCGCGTCGCTCTCGTCCAGCAGGTCGTCGTAGAACTCGGACATGGCGGTGGCGGCAACGTGCGCACAAGAGGCAGAAGGAGTGACGGTCTGCGCAGCTCCAGGGAAGGTTGCCGAGTGGCAAAGTGACGACAAGTGGGAGAGCCACGAAGAGTTGAAATTTCAGGAACCGAACGATACATTTCAGGATATGCTTAACGTTCGAGTCTGGCACGTTTCGAGGCTTTCGAGCGTGTCCGAGCACGTCACTTTGAGCGTGCGTTCACACCTCGACGGAGGCGTGCTGCTGCTGCTGACTTTCTTGCAGCCGCGCGACGGCGATGGCGATGGCGAAGGGTCCTGGGCTTTCTGCATGGTGTCGTTATTTGAAAGCCTCTTTAAATCACATACAATCGTTACTCTATATAAAGAGGTCATTCAACTTACCAAGTAGAAGTTAAATAGTTCAGTACCTTATATGAAGAGGTGTACCCTTTCGAAAGAGGCCGCGAAAAAATACAAGGAGTTAGCCTCAAAACTCAGACATGACGTCGCCACATGACACTTCGGCGAAACGACGCGTTGGCTAATGCCTTGCGGAATCACCCTGCATGCTCCCGCTTGCTGCTGCCCTCGGAGAGTGACCTCAAGAGATTTTGTCCTGTTCAGTTCCGCCAAGGCGTCGAACGTCTGTCTCCACGTCACAACGACTCGCTGCCGCTGTTTTCTGCTGTCCACAGACGCACCAAGACGTCCAGCACCAGCACCAGCTCGCAAGTCCTGCACAAGGCCCGAGGAGGGCGTTGATTGTGCTTGCTCATGTGCATATCCTCGCAAAGCGATCCGCCCCAGCTGCGATGCTCCGCGCGATCACTCGACGCTCGTAAGCGCGGCGTGAGCGGACGATGACTCCCGCGATCCTCTCGGAGTCGTCTTGGTTACTCGGAAGCCACCTGTGTCGAGACGTCCGGAGCCGCCGTCAATTGCTGCAATCGCCGCCCGGCAGCATCGCGCCGTCGCCATGCAGCCATGCAGCGTGTCTCCAGCTGGATATCGACCAGCGTGTGGCTGAGCGTCAGAGCTGCAAATCCCAATCTTGAAGTACGCGTTCGTTCACTTAACGCCTGTTGCTTGTGTGGGCATGCGTGTTGTTCTCGTCAGAGGTGCTGGAGAGAGCGAGTGCTGCTGCCGGCTCCGTGTTTCACAACTGAATCGTTCGAGTCCGTCGTGTGCCAGAAACTGAGGTGCGGAGGCGGTTGCATGACCAGCGCCTTATTAGTGCGGCGCTGCAGTCTTCAGGACGCGCACCTAAGCTCCCCTCTCTCACTCTCGTCTCGTGTCAAGGAGGTTAGCGGTGACGATCAAAACCTCTTTTCGAAATAATATAAAATGAAGTGAATACACAAGTAAATAATAAAACACTATATACTATATCTCTAAATACTGCAATCTCGATGCCCAGCCATCAGTTCGCCAACGAACCAAGAAGCGCCGACACCTCCGTCCACCCGTCCAGCTCCAAGCAGCCATGGCCAAGAAGAAGACCGGCGGCGGCGGCAAGAACAAGCCCGAGAAGGAGCTCACGAAGGCGCAGCGCATCGAGGCCAAGAAGGCCAAGCAGGCGCAGAAGGGGCTCAAGAAGGACCGCAAGCAGCTCGAGGAGGAGGACATCGAGCTCATCCTGCAAGAGTTCCTGCGCAAGGATGCCGAGCGCACGCAGGTGACCGTCGAGGCGACCGCGCAGCCGTCGCCGCGCGCCAACTTCACGCTCTCTGCGCTGCCCAGCGGCGAGCTGCTGCTCTTCGGCGGCGAGTACTTCGACGGCGACGTCAACGCGTGCTTCAACGACCTCTACCGCTGGAGCCTCGACGCGGGCGTCGCGGACTGGAAGCTCATCTCGTCGCCCAACTCGCCGCCGCCGCGCTGCAGCCACCAGTCGGTCGTCTACCGCGATCACCTCTACGTCTTCGGCGGCGAGTTCGCGACCGCCGACCAGTTCCACCACTACCGAGTGCGTTGCGTTGCGTTGCGTCGATTGCTCATAGGACGCTGGTGCTGACGACCTGCTGACGGACGAACTGCGTGGATGTGACACGAACAGGACTTCTGGCGCCTCGACCTCAAGACGAACGCGTGGGAGGCGATCGAGGAGAAGGGCGGGCCGTCGCCGCGCAGCGGCCACCGCATGGTCGTGTGGCGCAACTACCTCGTGGTCTTTGGCGGCTTCTACGAGGCCGCGCGCGAGACCAAGTGGTTCAACGACCTCTACCTCTTCAGCTTCGCGGACATGAAGTGGAAGAAGGTGAACTACCCCGTGCACAAGCTCGCGCCGGCGGCGCGCAGTGGCTGCCAGCTGGCGGTGCACCCGTCGAAGGACCAGATCTTCGTGTACGGCGGGTATGCCAAGATCAAGAACGTTGGCGAGAAGTCCGAGGGCAAGGTGTACGCGGACCTGTGGGCGCTCAACATGGCGCCGGTGCTCAAGAAGCAGGACCCGACGTGGGAGAAGCTCTCGCGCAAGGGCCAAGCGCCGAGTCCGCGCGGCGGCGCCGCCGTGACGGTGCACAAGCAGCGCTTCATCCTGTTTGGCGGCGTGTTCGACGAAGAGAAGCGCCGCCACACGATGCAGAGCACGTTCTTCAACGACCTGTTCGTGTACGACATGGACCGCCGGCGCTGGTTCGAGTTCAAGCTGCGCGGCAAGAAGCAGGCAGACGGCAAGCGCCGCCGCAAGAAGAAGACGAATGCAGACGGCGCGAACGGCGACGACGCGCTCGATGCGGACGACGACGACGAGGGGGAGGATGGGAGCGACGAGGGCGAGGACGACGAGGACGACTTCGAGAAGATGCTGGAGAACCAGTTCGGCTATGTGGACGAGGACGGCAACCTCGTGTACATTGACAACGAGGAGGAGGAGGAAGAAAAGAAGGAGGAAGCGGCGCCGTCGACAGGTGTGGAGCTCGAGTTCGACGACGACGAGGAGTCGAAGGAGGAGGAAGAGGAGGAGGAGTCGAAGGCGGAAGAGAAGGCGCCGTTCGACGTGCAGCTCAGCAGTTCGGAAGCCACGAAGGAAGAGGAGAAGCAGCAGCAGCAGCAGCAGCAGCAGGAGGAGGAGGAGGAAGCGGCGCCGGCGCCGTGTCCGCGCATCAACCCGGCGCTGATCATCCGCGGCAGCACGCTGTACGTCTACGGCGGCGTCGTGGAGGACGGCGACCGCGAGATCACGCTGGACGACTGTTGGTCGCTCGACTTGAAGCGTCTGGATGAGTGGAAGATGCTGCTGCCCGGCACGATGGCCGAGCAGGTCTGGAAGGGTGAGGTGAGCGAGACGGAGGAGTCTTCGGATGGCGAGGACGACAGCGACGACGACGATGAGGACGACGACGATGATGATGATGATGGGTACGAGCGCCGCCAGCGCAAGAAGGAGGAGAAGAGTCAGGCGGACACGGTCGAGCGCGTCGTCGAGATGCTCAAGGAGAAGGATGCCGATGGCGACGGTGACGGCGATGGCGAGAAGAAGGCGAAGAAGAAGAAGGGCAAGTCGTCCAAGAAGACGAACGACCGGCGCGCGATCCGCGCGGAGATGGAGAAGCTTCAGGAGCAGCTGAACCTGGACGACATCAACCGCACGCCGCAGATGGGCGAGAACCTGCGCGACTTCTTCGCGCGCACGGCCAACTACTGGTCGACGGAGATCGCGCAGCGCGCGGACACGCACGAGCGGCAGCTGAGCATCAAGGAAATCAAGCGCGAGGGCTTCAGCATGGCTGAGGAGCGGTACAACGAGCTGCTGCCAGGTACGGGAGGTGATTGGAAGCGTGGGAGCGTGTGGGGGGAGGGAGGCTGATTGTGGCTGGCGTGTGTCATGTTATGTCGTGTGCATAGTGCTGGAGCGCCTGAACGTACTGGAGCAGGAGCAGAAGGAGGCGGAGGAGCTGCACCAGCAGAAGAAGAAGAGCAGCGGCAAGGAGAAGGGCCGGCGAGGGTGAGCGCGGCCGACCGACCGACCGACACCACTTATATAACAGCGTTCGTTCGCGCTTGCAGCTGTTGGGTCGCGGTCGCTCGATGGCTGGTGCTCACATGCTCGACGTAGGTGCATGCTGCTGCGGCGTTCCTGCTGCCTACCTGGAGAACAGGCGATCGAACAAGCCCTTCGGCTGATCCGGCTCGAGGTACTTCATCTCGCGCTCCTCGCCGAGGAACCGCGCGACCGCGTCGTCGAACGCCGTCGCGGCCTTCTCGCCCGTGGCCGTGATGACCGGCTGCCCCATGTTGGACGACGTGAGCACGTGCGCACTCTCCGGGATCACGCCGACCACCGGCAACCCGAGCATCTCCTCGATGTCCTGCAGAAGATGCGTCAATGAGTAGGAGGAGCTGACAAGCAGAGCGGGAGACTCGCTCGCACCTCGACCGAGAGACAGTCGTCGTTCTTGACTCGGTTCGCGTCGTAGCGGTTGATGAGCAGGCGCTGGTTCACCGGCTCGCGGTCCTCGCGCGCGCGCAGCGATTTGCTCGCGATGAAGCCGATCATCTTGTCCGAGTCGCGGCAGGACGAGATCTCCGGGTTCGTCACGAGGATCGCATCGTCGGCGAAGTACATGGCGTGGCGCGCGCCGGACTCGATGCCCGCGGGTGAGTCACAGAGGATGAAGTCGTACTCCTTCTTGAGCTCGTCCAGCACCTCCTCCACGCCGTCCTCCGTGAGTGCCTCCTTGTCGCGCGTCTGGCTCGCCGCCAGCAGCGACAGGTTCTCCAGCCGCTTGTCCTTGATCAGCGCCTGGTTCAGCCGGCAGTTCTTCTCGATCACGTGGATGAAGTCGAAGATCACGCGGCGCTCGCAGCCCTGCGCTTACCGCCCTTCAGTACTCGTTTTCTACTACTGCAGCACTCCCTTCGATCATCACACAGACGCACCAGGTGCAGGTCGAGGTTGCGCAGCCCGATGTCAAAGTCGATGAGGCATGTGCGGAAGCCGCGGCTCGCGAGCCCGAAGCCCAGACTCGCGGTCACCGTCGTCTTCCCCACGCCGCCCTTGCCCGAGGTGACCACCACCACGCGTCCCGGCTCACCCGCGATCTTCTTGGCCGTCGACAGGGCGCGGCCGCCACGCGCCGCCGCCTGCCGCGAAGACGCGCCCGCCACTCGCCGCAGCATGTTTTCGCGTGTCAAAAATCCCCGAGTGACAGTCACTAATCTCCCCCTCTTCATCAACTGTACCTTTTGAAGCGGTACTCGTGATGATGCACTGTACCGCTTTGAGCGGCACAGTAACTTCAACTTCCACAGTTCCACCTCGACACCACCCAGCAGCTCGCAGGCACTCGAGCTGGATGGCCATGCGCGCGCACTTTCTCGCCGGCGAACAAGAGCGAGTATCTCACTGCTGCATCTTCCTGCCGTATCCACTCGCTCGCTCACTTGCGCATCTTCTCCAGCACCCACACACGCTCCCGAGCAGATCGTCGAGAGGAAGATGCATCATCGCCTGCCGCTCGCGCCGCCGCCGCCTGAGGCGCTGCCGCCGCCGCCATCGCCGATGTTGCTCCCAGCATCAGATTCCGCACTCCCGCGCGCAGAAGCGAGCGCGCTCGCGGCCGCGCAGGAGGCGCACATCGCCCGCCAGTGCGACCCGATGTGGCTCGCGGTGCTTGCGTGGCAATACTACTACGAGGACGGCGCCGGCACAGCCGGCTGCCTATTCTGTGGCAGCGTCGTGCGCGCGGCGCCGTCCACCATGGTGGTGCATATCGCGTACGACTGCCGGATCGCGGACTTCCTGGCGCGGCGCGCGCTGCGCATGTGTCGAGTGGACCCTCTCGCGGCGATCGACGTTTCGGACCCGTACTTGGGAATGCTGGCGCGCCACTCGCACAACTTGGAGACCACGACCGAGGACCAAGTGGAGACTCGCGGGTCTGAAGCGCGGAGCCTGCCAGCGCTCCCACGACCGGTGAACTTCGACTACGCCGCCGCGTTCGAACGAGAGGCTGCTGAAATCTGCGCGCTCCCGGAGTCCCCAGTACGCCTGAGCGATCTCGGCGCGCGGTACCAGCGCGAGAAGCAAGACCTCGTGGACGCGGGGAAGCGCGCGGAAGAGACCATCGTCGCGGGCTTGCGGGAGCTCCGATCGAGGCGCATGAAGGCAATAGCCGACGCACGAGCTGTTGCGCTTGAGAGTGAGGATGACAAAGAGAACGTGTCGCCGCAAGCACACAGCATCGCTGACGCCATGTCGACAGGCATGAAGCGGGGGCTGGGCGGCCGCAGACGACGTGCGAACAAGAACAAGATGCTCAAGCTGCAGGAGTCGACGAAGAAGCGCTTGTTCAACGACACCCTCGCGAGTGTGTTCAGCGACGAGATGTCGCCACCCACCTCAGCACCGACAGCAGCACCACAGACACCACCAGCACCACCGACACCACCAGCACTGACACCGACACCGGCGACCAGCGATGCGCCGGCTCTCGTTCGCGATCTGGCGCTGGCGTGCATCACCGAGCGTGTGCCGGTCTCATTCCTCTCCAGCATAGCGTTTGAGAGTGCGCTGAAGCGCTGCTGCAGCGCGCTCGCGGCTGCCGACATCCGCCAACTGGCGACCGAAGCAGTCGAAACCTTGGCCGCGCCAGTGGACGGGACCAGAGACTCGATGCGAGTGTCACCGTCAAACCTGACGCTCTGTGTGAACCGAGCGTCGCGACTCGAGCCCGGCCGCGCGATCGTGTACCTCGTCGATGAGCGAGCGCAGAGCGTCCTCATCGCATGCCAGAAGGACGCGCGCGAGATCACCTCGAAGAGCGGCCGCGCCGTGTGGTTGGACGAGATCCGGCGCTACTACCTGAGCGTGGAGGAGTGGTGCGGCGGCTCGCTCCACCTGTGCGTGGCCGACTACCCCGCGGAGCTCCGGTTCGAGCTGCAGGCGCTGATTGGATCGTCGTCCGAGCTTCCGCTGCTCGTCGGAGGCTGCATGGTACAGGAATTCGAGCGTCTCCGAGACGTCTCGCTCCGGGTTCTTCGCGACGTGCCGGATGTGATTCGAGTCTGCGCGGAGCTCGCGCTGCTTGTGAACGAGGTCGAGGGTTCTTCACGGTCGAGTCAAGCGGATGCGTCTCCGCTGCGCCTTCCTGTCCTGAGCCCTGGTGGTAATCACCTCTTCGGCTACGCGGTGCTGCTGAAGCAGGTGCTCTGCGTGAAGCGCGAGCTCCTTGCGCGATATCAGCGCGCACAGGCGCCAGGAAGCATGACCGAGATCCTCGGCCGCGCGAGAGAAATCCTCGACTCACTCCAAGACCAGTGGACGGTGGTGGTGGACACGCTGGAACTGCTTCTGCCACTCGCTACTGCAGAGCTGCTCAGAATGTGCGTCGGCGCCACCACGACGCCGACCATGACGCTGACCTCGGGCGTGTTCTGCTGCCTGGAGATGTGGCTGTTCGCGTCGATCTCGCGGTCGCCGTTGCTCCCAAGTTGCGAGAAGGCTCGCTGGCGCGCGCTGTTCCTGCAGCGGCAGCGGAAGACGCGTCTGGACCACCAGCTCGCGGGACTGCTCCTGGATCCTCGGCTCGCGGGAGTCGGCTTGAGCGCGTCCGGGCGGCTCGCTGCTCAAGCTCTAGTGGTAGAGATCTGCCGGCGAGCATACCCGTCGCTCGACACGCAGCACCTCGCGTCACAGCTCCTGCAGTTCGTGAACAAGAGCGGAGCGTTCGCCGATCGAGAGATCTGGGAGGACGGGAACACTGCTGTCCCCATGGCGTTCTGGCGCAGGATGCAAAGCGCTCGCGAACTGCAGGAAGTCGCGCTGCTTGTGTGCTCGTGCGCTCCAGCGAGTCCATCCACGAGCGACTCCGCGATGCCGCCGAGTGCCGAGCACGACTTCGACCACGCGACTCGCGCGGCGCAGATCCGACACCAGCTCCGTGCGCAAGCGCGCCTGCGAATGCCAGAGCACATCGCTTCAAAGGACGCGATGGCGCTGCTGGAGTTCCTCACGAGTACCGAAGGTTCCTCCGACGTCGAACTCAACCCGACAGCACTCACTCTGGACCCGTTCTCCTGGACCCCGAGCGGCGGAGAGGGCGCGCGTACAACGAAGCAGGCGATACACGCAGCAAGCGAAGCGTACGCGTCGACGCTGACGCAGATCGTCGAGGACGCTACGCGAAAGAGCAGCGACAGCGGAGCTGCTGGCGCGAAGACGCCGAGTCGTCACCCATCCAGCGGCTCCCAGCTGCTCCGCAACTTGTCGGCGTCCTGGATCGACTGCTCCAACGCGAGTCTCCGAGCGATGCACCGCGCTGTCGGGCGCGTGCGTGCGCCTCCTCTGGTTCAAGAGGAGGCGAAGTGAGTGCTCGAGCTGATGATGATGCAACGCTTTGAAGTGCGGCGTGTGTGCGCGTGACGTTGCTGTGGTCGGAGCTCATGACAATGCAAAAAGGAAGAAGTCTCATGCAAGAAGGAAGGTCGGACGAAGGCACTTGGGGGGTCAATTGGTATACAGCCGTCGCTTCTAGGAGACCACGCAGCAGACACAGACGCAAGCGCGACAGGTTACATTCTCTCGCGGCCGCTTAGGCGATCTGCGACGCCCCCGGCGCCCACGCCGCCGCGTTGTAGAGCTCGTTGATGGCGTCCAGGTCACCCTGGCTCAGGCCCTTGCGCTGGCCGATGCTCTTGGTGCGCGCGGTGTTGCAGATCGCCTGCGTCGGCTCCGTGCACTTGGTCGCGTCGTCGTTGAGCCCGCAGAACTTGGTGCCCGCCGGCACACAGTTGGAGCGCACCGTGGAGCTGCAGAGGTTCGGGTAGCAGAAGCCGTAGCTCATGGGGTAGTGCATGACGCTGTCCGGGTCGTAGGCGCCGCCGACGCTCACGTCGCGCTGCTTCATCTCGGCCCAGAGCGACTGCGAGATGTCGTCCCAGAAGACGCCGATGGCGCGACCCGGGTGCTGGTGCTCGTGGTAGAGCCCGAGCGCGTGGCCGATCTCGTGCATGGCCGAGCCGTAGTTGGTCTTGAGGTCGTCGTCGACCTCGAAGCATCGGTCCGCGAGGTTCATGATCTGCGGCCCGACGTCGTTGACGCCGATGCTGCTGTTGCAGTCGCGCCCCGTGGGCGGGTGCTTGAAGTCGACGTAGTCGACGCAGCCGTCGCAGTACGCGGTGAGCCCCTTGCTCTTGCACGTGCCGATCGGCAGGAACCGCACGTTCGTGTGCTGCTCGTACACGAGCATCGCGTCGCGGATGTACGACTTCTGCGTCGTCGAGAACGGGTACTCGTTGTTGTAGTCGTAGCACACGACGCCGCCGTCCCACTTGCGCGCCGAGTCGACGACCGCGAGCGACAGGCGGCGCTGCTGCTCGCGGCGCTTGGTCTCGGCCGCGATGAGCTCGCGCAGCACGCGGCCGCGCGGGCACGCGACCTGCGTGGCCTCCTCGTGCTCGCGCTCGATCAGGTAGCAGCCGGCGAGGCCGCGCGAGCACGCGGTGTACGCGTTCGGCGCGTAGTAGTGCAGGCTGCGGTGCGCGAGCGGCACGCCGTCGATCTCGCAGCCGGAGGCCGGAGCGGCGCTCGCGCCGGAAGAGACGCCGAGCGCCGCTAGCAGCAGCATCCACTTGGTCCAGCCGGCCATCGTCGTTGTGTGTGGCACGCTTCCTTCGCTGCTCTCGGGACAATTGCGATCTGAGCGTCTCTCCTTCATGAGCGCGTCTCGGGGATAACTGACTAGCAGTGCTCAGCGCGAACCGAATGCATTTGTCAGGACAAAAAGAAAATCGGATAGAACCGTGTAAAAGCGGGAGGGCAGATGGCAACGAGGCATCGCGCTGGGCTTTGCCCTGCTTTGTTGTTGCTGTTTGTGTTGGTGCTTGTGATGCGATGCGATGGACAGCAGCTGGGAGTTGCACGCTGGCTTTCAAGGTGGTCGTGGTGCCGCCGGACAATATCCTGGCGTTGGAGTGCAGCTCATGCCGCGGAGATGCCATGCGAAAACAATCCTTGGTACGATGGCCGTCGAGCGCTTGTGAGTGAGTGCCCTCCGATCACACCCACGCGACATCCAAGCATGCGTTGTTACTGCTGTGAACTGTCAGGTTTGACATGCTGCAAGCTGCTGCGATCTCGATCTCGGGGTCGCATCAACAAGGAAGCAGAAGTCTGCTCGATAACTTTCGCACATTCCCTTTCCACTTCATCAAGACAGCTCCAGTTATGGGCTTTGCCTTCTTTTGCATCCCGGTCCAGAGCCATCCAGAAGCTCTTCTTGATGAGCAGCAAGGCGCTTGTGCGCGAAGAGCGTGCTTGACCGATCGATCCGCTTCGCCGTCGCGCCCTCCCTTGTAGATCGCAACACCCACGAGCTTTGTCCAACGAGATACTTTCCGAATGCTCGCAGAGGCGTTCGGAAGCCTCCAGCTGCTTCCGCAGCAGGCAGAGCAGGCAGGCAGGATGCTTGCGACTCCAGCGATGCGTTTGGACTGCAGCATCGCATCGCAACAGCGGAGAGGTGATCGAGCGAGTGAGCGAGCGATGCTGTCCTTCTGCTCGCTTTGCTCGTTTGTGAGGGGGCTTCTACATTTATCCCATCAGCCAAAAATCGGACTTTTGCTGCTTTGTTGTGCGGCAGCGTTTTGGTGGGGAAAATCGAGCCAAAAATAGCTGCCATATGCAAATCAAGCACGTCTCGTCCCGTCTCTGCCCATCGCAAACAGCAGCCGGTTCGTTTCGGATATTCAGACATTCGGATATTCAGATATTCGGATATTCAATGGTTCTGAACTCTCACTTTCGCTCAATCTCACTCCACGACTCGCTCCGTACTACCAAGAAGACGCCGCCGCCGCCGATGATGCTCAAGGCGACGACGCTGCTGGCTGCCGCCGCTGTGCTGCTCGCTGCGTCCTCCTCCACCGTGGACGCCGCCGGCCTCACGTACCCCAAGTGCCCCGAGGGCGCGAGCGGCTGCTGCGACTTCGGCAGCGGACAGATGAAGTCCCCGGGCTACGCGGTCGTGCGCGTCGAGGTGGACACGATCGTCACGTGCTCCCACGGCGCGCTCAAGTGCTTCGAGGGCAACCCGAACCTGCGCGCGAGCATGGAGGCGCGGACGGAGATCGACTGCCCGGACTTCGCGGCGCTCGAGGAGTCGCGGTCAGAGATCGAGTTCCTCGATGGCGTCAAGAGCGTCTCGAAGGCGGCGACCTCGAGCGGCAACGCCGGTGTTCACGCCGCGTAAAGCTCCGCAGTCAAGAGATGGAGAAGGTGACCTCGTAGGCGGAAGACCGACGACCCTGATCAAAGAGACGCTGAAGACGAGTTGGACGTGATGTGCGTCGACGAAATGAATGTATGATGATGATCCGTGATGCTACATGTGTCCTCACTGCATGGCGCTCCTCACTGCTGCTACCGTCATCCGGTCGAGTTGCTCATGCGCGGGGTCTCCAGGCGCTCGTAAGTGCCAGAGCGGTGGGCAACCGGAGCCTGTGGCTTCTCCGCGACAAGTGCGCAGTGCTGCGCCACACACCCGAGCACGCAGCACGCGACGGTGCTCGCCAAGTAACCCCACCACTCGCCCGGAATCGCGCGCTGGTGGCCTTCTCTTCTCCCCACCGCGCTGTTCGGGTAGTTGCCCACGAAGTAGGCGGCGCCCCAGACCATCGCGTTCGCGCCGATCCAACTGGTCGCGACCACCACCGCTGGACGCGCGAGCTTGGTGGTCAGCAGTCCGCACGCGACGCCGAACACAGTGGCCATCACGACGAGCGGCACCCACGGGTGATTGGCAGCGAGGCGCGCGCCGAAGGTCGTCTGGCACGCGAACGCGAGCAGCATGCCGGCAGTTCCGCCCACGACGAAGCGCCCGAGCGCGTCGTTCGCGAGCGTCACAACCCCGAGCAGCGCGCCGCCGAGGAAGAAGCACGCCCACGACGCTGCGCTCGCCCAGTCGCCTTCGTCCGGCAGCACGTGCAGCTCCGCGAGCGCCAGCGACACCAGCACAGCGCCGTCCAGGAATGCGCACCCGAGTGCCGCGTGCTTCTCGAACCGCGCGCCGACAGCGCACAGCGCAGCGCCGAGCACCAGCGCGCCACAAGCCGCGATCGTCGGCGCCGTCTCGAGCTGCTGAAGCGAGCGCTTGCCCTCGGGCGTCCCGAAGAGCACACCGACGTCCACTGGGTCCATCGCCAGCGCGCGTCGCAGGTGGGGAGCGTGCGTCGACGCGCTCGATGCTGCATCTGTCGACGCGCAGACGCCCGTGACGCTCCAGAGCAGGAGGATCCTGGTGAACGCACGCACGCAACTTGGCATCACGTCCGACACGGCTACAGAAGGACGTACGTACGCGGCGCTCGCGCGTTCCGAGTGTGCGGCACACGCAATACTCGCGAGGGCGACCAAGAAGAACGTTCTCCAGCACACCATCGCGTGGTGCCATTGATTGTACAGTTCAATAACCACTCGGGTCCTCCAAGAACCCTGTTCACAACTCCTGCTTCTGCTCTTCCTCCACTTGGTGACTGAGCCCACGCTCCTCCTGCTGCTGCTGCTGGTGCTTCTTGAGCTGCTGGCGACTGAGCGTCTCGAGACGCCGCGCATCAAAGCGCTCGGCAAAGTCGAGGCATGCCGCGACCGAGTCCATGGGCAGGAACGCGAGGAGCCCCACGAGCTGCAGCTCGCACAGACTCGCGAGGTAGTTGAGGCCGATGAGGTTCGCGCTCACGAACAGGTCCATCATCTCGTCCGGCTCCAGGTGCTTGACGAGCTCGAACGAGCCCGTGTAGATCCACCGCAGCAGGTTCTTGAACGCGTCCAGCGTCACACCGTCGCGGTGCATGTAGTTGAGCTCGATCTCATGGACACTCCCGGACTCTGGCGACAACGATTCGCCGCTCGAGCTGCTGGCGGCGGCAGCGTGCGCGCCTTCGCTGAAGCCGCCAGTGAACATCGTGTGGAAGTAGTCGACCTGGGAGAGCACCGCCTTGTGCGCCGGCAAGCGCTCGAACGCGCTCGTCCCCTCCACTGGCCACAGGAACACCACGTCCGAGAACGCGGGTGACAGCACCATGCTCTGCATCCCGTTCGCGAACTGCTGCACGCCGTCGAGCACCTCGACGTCCTTCGGGCGCTGCTGCTTGCGCCAGTTGTCCTCGCATTCGCTCACCAACTCGTCCAGACACACGCGCGCAGCGAGCTCCGCCAGCGCCTTGCGCTTGTGGCTCGCGATCTCCGCGCGGTTCGTGTACAGGTAGCCCAGGAACGCGCGGAACACCTGCGCGTCCACGTCCTTGAACTCGTCCACGACCAGCATTTTGCGCTCACTCTCAGCATCGTCGTCGCCAACGTCAGCGTATAATGCCACGTCCGATGACGACGAGATCACGCGCAGCAAGCCCTTGAGATATCCGCTTCGCGCACACACGACAACTCGGTGCGCCTTCTCCAGTGTCACCTTCCCGCCCGTGCCGCTCACGGCGAACGCCACGTCGGCGAACGTCCCGTCCTTCAGGACGCGGTCGTACCGGAGCGAGTAGTGGGCACCGCGGGGCTTGACGACCGCGGCCCCGTGGTTCGAGCCGGCGCCGACATGCGTCGCCGCGTTGTCCTTCAAGCCGAAGATCTTCTGCGGGTGCACCGAGTGCTGGTACTTGCCGACGCCCAGCACGCCGAACGCGTTCCACCCCCACGAGTAGACGCTGCCGTCGCGCGTCAGCGCGAACGTGCTGTGCGAGCTGCACGCGACGCGTGTCACCACCACCTCCTGGTGCCGCAGCGACTCCTGCACACGCGGGTAGAAGTAGTGCGCGCCGCGCTGCAGGTCGTAGAAGAGCTCGCCGGCGCCGTGCTGCCCGTACTCGCTGTGGCCCCACGAGTAGACGTGGCCGGAGCTCGACACGGCGACGCTGTGGTGGCTCCCGGCCGCGACCGACACGACCGGCTCCCCTACCTCCACGCGCATCGGCAGCCACGAGATGTTGATGCCGGAGCCCAACTGCCCGAGGATGCCGAGTCCCCAGGAGAAGCACACGCCCGAGCGCTGCTGGTCGAGAGCGTCGTCGACGCGCGAGCACGCGAGCGAGTGCTGCTGGCCGCACGCGATGTGCTCGATGAAGTACCCGTCGAGCGCCTGCACGCGCTGGAAGTCGGCCGAGTTGCGGCGCGAGCCCGTGCCAAGCTGCCCGTTGTCGTTGTAGCCGCAGCTAAACACCGCGCCGGCCGCGCTCGTCGCGAGCGAGTGCGCGAAGCCCGCGGCGATGTTCGTGACGACCACGCGCGCGAGCGACGCGCACGGCCGCGGCACGAAGCACGGGTGGCGCACAGTCTGCACCTTCTGGCGCCCGAGGTCCTCGATGTGTGCCGAGTCCGTGCCAACACCCTCAAGCCCCATGCTGGCGGCCTCGTACACGAGCTCCGAGTCGCGCATGAGGCGGCTCATGATGTTCTCGCTCATGGTGCCGCGCAGCGCGCGCGGGGACATGGCGTCCTGCGAAAGCCCCGTGAGCGACACGGACGCGTGGTCGAACATGCCGTCGTTGCGCACGTGGCGCGTCTCCGGCAGCAGCCCCCACATGAAGACCTCGCCCGTGGCCGAGAGTGCGAGCGAGTGCATGTCGCCGCACGACACCTTCTTCACGATCTGCCCGTCGAGCCCCGCGACGCGTTGCGGCGTGCGCACGACCTGCTCCGGCCGCAGCCCGAGCCCGAGTTGTCCCTCCTTGCCGCGTCCCCTGCGCACGCGTATACACACTTAGTATACTTGTGTGGACGCCTCCACCTCCAGTACACCCACCAGGCGAACACGTCGCCGAACTCGTTGACCGCCAGACTGTGGTTCTCGCCCGCGGAGAAGTCGACGACGAGCTGCCCGCCGAGCGCCTCGAGCTTGCGCTGCGTATACCCGTCACAGTCCCAAGATCGCGTTGAGAATGGCGAGAGCGTTTACCCCACAGGTGGGCGGATGGTGGTAGGTATACGCACCACATCGTAGAGCTCCCGGTCGTCCACGTCGAGTCCGAGCTGCTGCGAGGCGTTCGAGCCCCAGACGAAGAGCGCCATGCAGGGCAGAGACGCAGAGACGCAGACGCAGAGAGGAGGAAGAGGGAGGGCGGCTTGGTGCTCAGTCGGCGGGTTGAAGAGTGACGAAGATGACGTTCTCGCTTATGAGTATACGCCTCGGAGGTATACGGATGAATGGATACGAACGAAATCACAAGTCGAAGCGGCGGATAAGCCGAGTCGTGTACCCACACAAGCAAACTCTAGAGTCCAACGCACTCGAGAACGAGGCACTCGTGGCGCTATGGCGCACGCCCACAAGCAGCATGCAGCTGACGGGAAACGCTCGAAATGCTGTCGGTCTAAAGCTCCTCTTAAAGCTCTTACATCCGCAGCAGCACACACTCCCACAAGCAACCGCACCTGTTCGTATAAGACAACTCCCTCCTCGCACGCGCATGATGATGATGCGTTCTTTCGACAGGGGTGGTGTTAAAAAACACCAGTGGGGAAAGCGGCTGCCGCTCTCGCACTAACAAGCGCAAGAGACGACAGCCTGAGCGTGAGTGAGTGCGACAGAGGGGAGAGACAAAGAGAGCGGAGAGAGACTGAGAGGGTTCGAAGCCTTCTGCTGCTCGTCGTCCTCCTCCCCCCCCGCCCACGCACAGCGCGTCGGCAACGACGGGATTGTCATCGCCACACAACGCGCGTTCGTCGTCGACAGCCGATAGCCTGTAGCTTGCTCGGCCGCGACCCGACGCTTGCGACGCTTAGCCGCCGAAGCCGTACAGCGTGCGGCCCTGGCGCTTGAGCGCGTACACCACGTCCATGGCCGTCACCGTCTTACGGCGCGCGTGCTCCGTGTACGTGACCGAGTCGCGGATGACGTTCTCCAGGAAGACCTTGAGCACGCCGCGCGTCTCCTCGTAGATCAGACCGCTGATGCGCTTGACGCCGCCACGGCGAGCCAGACGGCGGATCGCCGGCTTGGTGATACCCTGGATGTTGTCGCGAAGCACCTTGCGGTGGCGCTTGGCGCCGCCCTTGCCGAGGCCCTTGCCGCCCTTGCCGCGTCCCGACATCTTTTTGAGTTGGAGTCTGTTGCTGTTGCTGGAAAGCTGCGAGTTGCAGAATGACTTGAGAGGAGCGAGTTGTGGGATTTTGGAGTTGGCGGGAAAACTTGAGTTTGCTTCAAAGCAAATTACAACAATAGCCAAAGTCGCTGGAGACGCGAGGTCTGGGTTTTGATTGGAGGAAGAGCGTCATTAGATAATCGTGTGCTGTGATTGGCGGGATGGGGAGATAGAGGGAGACGATTGGCTAGCTCCGATCGAACGAAAGATTTATACGCCCGGAGATCTTGAACAGGTCCAATGTGCAATGTGCAAGGTCGACATGGGTTCGCTGGCGCTTCGTCCACTGCAGGATCTTCACGCCGCGAGGACTGCGACATCAAACTCATAGAGCTTGAGGTTTGCTCAACGCGCTGCGTGAGACGATCGTCAGAGTTTCGATCAACCTCAAGCAGAGCTGAGCTTGCATTGCGCCATTACCTCACGAAACCAGTTCACGTGATCTCGCCGTCATCGCACGACGAGGACACCTCGAGGATTGACGCGCGGAAGGTCGCGCTCGGTGTCCTCTCGAAAGCGCGCGCTCCGCACATCAGACGATGTATGCTCTCGAACGGAGTTGGTCCTCTGAAACTCCATTGCGCAAACGAGATGCCTTGCTTCTGCTACCGCGACCTGACGCAGATGCACCATCCTTAGGGTCGTCTCCTTCGCGATCTCGAGAACACAGTTCGCTGGCGGCAGCACCAGCATGACTCGCCCACTGTTGGCCGCGCAGCCGTGTCCGCCTTCGGTCTCTGCACTCAGCACCGAGTTGTCGAGCACACTGATTCTCAGCGTGATCCAGCCGAACAGCTTCGTCGAAGACAGGAGCTGGTAGAGTTCGCTCAGCCGAACGATCACGTGGAACCGCTGCTCGTCGACATAGTGGCGATTCGTGGCGAGGAAGTCCACGACATCGAAGCTTGGCCACCATGTGAGCTCATCGAGCACACGGATCACCGAGTTTCGCTCGTGGTGCGGCCACGCACAGCTACAGAGCGCTCGGAGCGCGATGGAGAACAGGTACGAGATCAAGTGCGCCAGTGCATGGTGGAGTAGGAGGCTGTGCGCGATCTCGGAGCCCCAGAACGAGGACTTCTTCGCGCCGAGCCCCACGTCCGGCATCTCTTGGTGCTGTGTCAGAATCAGTGTGCCGCGCCCGCGCACAGTGATGATCGCTGCGATGAAGAACGAGATGAAGAACGTCTTCGACGAGATGTAGAGCTGCAGGCTTCGGAAGTGCAGCAAGACGCTGTGCAGCTGGTAGCACACTGACTGCGTCTCGACGTCGCGGTTCGCAGCGTTCGTCATAGTGAAGTCTTGCACCTTGTCTCTGCGAAGCCTCGGGCGGAACTTGCGCAGCAGGGTGCCAATCATCCATCGAATCACAGCGCACGTCGCGATGCCGACCCACGTGTGGCGCATTGAGTACACGCCCGCGTACAGGAGCTCGCGCAGGTTCCCGGACTTCGTGTACTGCCAGTAGTAGACCTCGACGATCATCTGCGACTCGACCGTCGTTCCTATTGCGTGCGCGCAGTTCCCGATCATGTAGAGCGAGCTCCCGAGCCACGACTTGGAGAATCGTAGCCGGCTTGCCCCGGCGTTCAGGTACTCCGTGTTGTCGCTCTGCACCACCCCAAGTCGATCGAGGTGGTTGCGGAGTTGCCCAACCATGCTCGTTGGAGGGCTGAACGGGATATGGATACTCATGCCGCCAACCCACCCTCGCCACAACTCGTACAGCAGGACGGCCGCCACAAGGAGCTGCCCGGATGCATCCATGAAGCGGAGGAACCTGGACTTTGTTGTGAAGAGGAGGTTGACGTACGCTCGGGTGTCGTTCGGGTTGGCAGGTTCCACGCTCCAGAAGTCCGAGTCTGCGGATATCTTGCTAGCGACGCAGTAGCTGAGCTGGCACTCGACCCCGAAGTGCGCGCCGGCATAGTGTTGCTGCACGATCACGTACGCTGCCTTGAACCTGAACTCAGTGCTGTTCATCTGCGTGGGCTTGGATGCATCGTACCGCTGTGTTGCCCACAGCGCTGCGTCGGTGCAGCGGAGGAATGACTGTCCGACTGCAAGCCTGGCATCGTTCGCGTGCGTCACGATCCGACGCGAGTTGTGGGGTTCGCCTTGCTCGACCGTGAAACCCGTGCAGGAGGCTGGAAGCGATCCGTGAAACTTCTTGATCACACGTCGGGTCTTGCCGTCCCCATAGTAGCTCACGACGTTGTTGCTGCCAACATCGACGCCGATGCGTTTGCAGTGACTTGCTGTGCCGAGCGAATTGTGGCGCTTGTCTTGGTAACCCATGTACACCGTGTCGTGACCCCATGGCGTGGTGGCGGACCGGAATTCGTCCAGAAGCAGGTGATCGACGGCAGATCGTGGGTTGAAGTCGAACACACCGTAGTCCAGGTCGTCCAAGAACACGGACGTCGTCGGCCAGAGCCAGTGAAGCATGGAGGATGTCATCACGAACGACAGGATGGTGCTCACGTCGATCAAAAAGAACACGGCGCGCAGCAGAGCGACCGCGGAAGATCGAGGCGACGACGATGGCTTCGCTTGACTCGTGCGTCTACCCAGTGATGGAGTCGCAAAGCCCACGGCTGATGATCGAAGCGACGATGGCTTCGAGCGACTTGTGTGGCTTCCTGTAGGCGAGGTTGTAGCGCTCACAGCTGAAGATCGAAGCGACAGTGGCTTCAAGCGACCCGTGCGGCTTCCTGGAGACGGACTTGCAGCGCTCACGGCAGACCACATCGCCACGGTGCGCCTTGCCGCCACCACCTCGGTGAGCCTTGCTTTGCTGATATGTCGAGCGTGGCGCGTGTATATGCACGAGAATAGCGAGAGATGATCGATGATAACTAGCCGTCGACACAGGAGGAGGACCGCGCAGGAAACTCGGTGACATCGCTTCATATATCGATATCTGATGGCAGTGCAAGCGAGGACACACGATGCCGCTCGTGCATGCAGGTACGAGAGAGACATCGAACCTGGAGTGCCAACGTTCCTCCTCATCGTCCGAGTACCAAGTTATGTATCGCAATTCTTTTATATCTTACTTTTTTCAAACATTTGAATCGTAGAAAGCGCGCCATCGCGAAAAGACGGGTTTAAGTATCAGAGGCAAGCACGGCAGCATGGGCGACGCCGTGCTGCGCGTGCAGCGCCACCTGCAGGAGTTCGCGCGCGACAACTTCGCGCACCTCGAGGCGACGCACGACGCCAACGTCGACTGGCTGCGCGCGGAGCTGGCGGCGCTCTCGCGGGACGTCGGCGTGACGCTGCGGCGCGAGCTCAAGCGGCCGCTGCCCGCCGCCTTCCGCAGGTGAGCTCGACCCGAATGCGCGAGTGTATACAACGGAGATGCGTACACTAACCTAACGGATGTGTGGCTGCATACGCGGAACGCTAGCAACGAGTACGCGTTCGTGACCAAGAAGGCGCGCGTGGAGGAGAACCCGCGGACGCCAGAGCCTGTTGCAGCACCAGGTCAAGTAGCACCACCATCACCAGCAGCTCCAGCACCAATAGAAGGAACAGCGACCGCGACCACGGTGGTCGTGAAGAAGGTGGTGCGGCGGATACGGCGGGTGATGCGACCGAAGGCGGCGCCGACGAGCGCGCGCAGGGCGAAGGCGGGCGCGGCAGCCAGACCCCAGCGTCTGGACCCCGTGAGCATGAAGGTGGTGGAACTGCGCGCGGAGCTGAAGCGGCGCGGGCTGAAGGCCGCAGGCTTGAAGGCGGTGCTGGTGGATCGGCTGCTGGAAGCGATGGAAAACGACGACGACGACAGCGACGAGGAAGACGACGTCGTGGAGCTCGAGGAAGTCGACGAGGAGTACGACGAGGAAGTCGAGGAGGAAGCGCCGGTCGGGCCCAGCGAAGCGGCTTCTGCAGCTCACACGAGCTCCCCTGGACGGAATTCGAGGGACGAGATTGTTCGAGAAAGCATCGACGAATTCAGCCTGTCACAACGGTCCAACCAAGACGAGAGCCTCTCTCTTTCCCAGTCGAGCGATACAAGTCAAACCGGCGCGAGCAAGAAGCGGCCGCGACCAACCGCGTTTGTCCCCGACTCTGCGGTGATCAGCGAGGATGGAGAAGACACGGAGACCACGCAGGGAGAGGATTCGCAGGCACCTGAAGTCAGCGGCGCAGAACCGGTGAGCGCCCCCGAACAACGCCCGACAGCTGCTGCAGCGAAGAAGCCGGCGTCGAAGTGGACGTTTGCAGCAGGTGCTTCCCGTCGCGGAGTATTGAACAACGACGACCAGGGTTCGCGAGTTCCGGCAGCTGAGCACTCGGCAGGTTCCATCGCTGGCGAAACGGATACGGCTGGCGCGGCTTTAAACTCGAGAAGTAAAGACGTCGTCGAAGCGGAAGAAGACACAAGCCGACTGCTGGATGCGAACCACAAGTCGAGTCGATCGACTATCGGCGGCGAGAGTTTGGCGGAGAGGAAAGCATCTTTGAAAGTCAGCTTCGCACCCAAGAACGGAGACGCAATCGTTCCAGAACCGCACGTTGACTCCGCTCGCTCTGGGGCTTCCATCAGCCAGTCGAGTTCGTCGGAGGATCCCATCACCCGGTTGCGATCGATTTCGTTACCCCAAGTGAGCGTGTCGTCAGCAGCAGATCCCGTGACACCGAACGGCCAAGGGACTACTGACGAGCTTCTCGTGGCGCGGAGTGAGCCTGGGCCGGGTGCGCCGGATGAGACGGATGAAGAGCGGCAGAAGCGGGAACAGCAGCTGACCATCGAGCGAGAAGCACAGCGTCTTCGGATCGCCGCGAAGTTGTCGGCGAAGAAGCGATTCGAGGAGGCGATGCTGAGCAGTTCGTTCTGGGCGAAGAGAGATCGCTTGAAGTCCCAGCAGCAGCAGCCAGAGTCTGCTGCGGATCAGCCAGCGAATGATGGGTTCGCCGAAGAACTAGCAGCGTCGGCACTGAATGTCGCTATCAAGGCCGAGCCAGAAGCAGAAGCAGCGACAATGAACCCGCCGTTTGTTGCGGCCTCGCCATCAAGCGATCCCTCGCATGCGGTACAGACGTCGCTGAAGCCGGAGCCGCCAGCTCGATCCAAGTCGGTGAAGATCCCGTTCTCGAGCTCGAACCGCAGATTCTCGGATCCAAGTCGGAGATTGTCTGCTTCTCGCCGACGAGAGTCGGCTTCGAGCCGTCGGGACTCGGCTTCAAGCCGTCGGGACTCGACGTCCAGCCGTCGGAACTCGCTGACGAGGCGGAGAGACTCAGGCTCGTCGACGTTGTCGTCAGCCTCGACGAAGTCCAGCAACGGTAGCCAGAAGACTGATGCTTCTGCTGCTGCTGGCAACCGCAAACCGACCAACCTCGTCAGCGGCTTGCACTCGTTCACATCGCTGCTGGAGAAAGAGAATGCGAACACATCAGCGTCCGCCCGCAGCGCGCCGGTCGTGAACGCCCTCAAACTGGCCGAAAAGACTCGCTTGATGGAGCAGAAGAAGAACCTGGAGAAGATGAAGCGGAAGGAGGCGCTGATGAAGAAGTACGAAGAGCAGCGGAAGCTCGACGACGACAAGAAGAAGAAGGCCATTGGTATCAAGGAGAAGGCTGAGCGCGACGCCAAGTTGAAGCGTGAGCAGGACAAGATGAACGAAAAGAAGCAGCGCGAGATCGAACTGGCGAAGCGGCGGCACCAAAAGCTGCAAGAGATGCGTGCGGGCTTGGAGAAGAAGCGCGCACTGCTGGCGGCGGAGAAGCAGGCTGGAGCTGCTAAGTTGGCAGCACAGGCGGCGGCAGCAGCATCAACAGTGGCTTCATCTTCCTCGAACCGGCGAACATCGACTTCGTCGGCGAGCACTCAGGCGCCGCGTCCTGCGGTTGCTGTGCAAGCGCCAAAGTCAAGTACCGTCTCTCAAGTGCCTGCCAAGCCTTCGCAAGCAGCAAATGCGGCGGGTGCCTCGAAACCTGCGAAACCGAGCGCTTCTGTGCAGGTTCCAAAGGCGACATCTTCTCACGCAGCAAGCGCAGCCGCAAAAGCGCCGCCTCCAGCGAAGGACGCCGCGCCGCACCCGAAGGAGCGGCCCACTGATACTAGTACCTACGACATGTCGGACAACGGCGAGTCGTCTGAAGGCGACGGGGACGACTCAGACGACGAGGACAAGCACAACAAGAAGAACATCCCGCGGTGGGCTCGGAAGGAGAACCTGGAGCGGATCTTGCGCGTGCAGTTCGGTCCGAACGCGTCGGACCCGTCGCCCGCGATCTTCCCGGACTTTGTCGACACGTGTGACCTGGAAGCCATCTTCGAGCCCACCGACGTGCGGAAGAAGAAGCGGTTCCAGAAGCGCTCGAGCAGCGGGAACTGGTTCGGCGACCGCCCGACTGCGAGAGAGAAGGCGGTATACAAGCGCGACATGGGCTACCTCCGATGAAGCCCCTCCTTCGACTCCTGCTCCTGCTCGACGACGCATGCTGGAGGTAACGAAATAATCTTATTCACGTGCAAGAAGAAGAGGTACTCTGCTGCTGCTGCTGCTCTGCTGTCTGCACGAGCGCGCCACGCAAGCTGGTCGAGCGGAGTCGTCACCTGACCATTCGTTCACGCTACGCGCAGCGTCGAGTCGTTTTTCCAGAGGCGCGGCGCCGACTTGGATGTCGTGAGCGACTTGGTCTCTTCCGGGTTGCTGGCAGCGTGGGTCCCGCTGGTGTCGTCGTGAGTGGACTTGGCAGCGCGTGGGGTCTCGCTCGGGCGGCCGAAGCTCTCGGCGTAGCGGTAGAAGAAACTGGACTCGTCTGGATGCGCCAGGCTTCGCGACCGAGTCATCCGAGCCGAGGGGGATCGCTGGTCGTCGATCATGGACGCCTTCGGAGACGGAGTGACGCCGAAGCGATCGAAAGGAGTGGTGCTCGCCGGCGCGAGATCGAGCGCGTTGGAGGCGAAGACGCGGAAGTCTCCCGACGTGTAGAGGCGCAAGGCCGTTTTCTCCTCCACGAGCAAGTTCATCACGAGCTGCGCGAGGTTCTCGAGCGTCTTCTGCACCTTCCGCGCGGCGTCGTCCTCTCTCGCGCGCGTGTCGAGCGCGATGATGCTGCCGATGGGCTTCGGGTGCTGGCCGTGGAGCAGGATCGGAGCTGCCGCGAAGAAGTGAAAGGCGTCACGCGTCTCGGCTCCGTGGCGACCCGCCGACCGCTTCCGCTTCGAGACGCTGAAGGACGTCGTCCTCTTCATCGCTTGGTGGCAGATCGAGAGGAACGTGTCTGTGTGGAGGACGCTCGTGCGGACCCCCTTGTGGCCGAGAACCCACACGTGCTCTTCGTCTGCGAGCACGATGGCGCCTCCTTTGCACTCGAGATAGTCGCCGAGCAGCGCGCACACGGAGTGGAGCTTCTGGTTGTGGTACTGACTCACGATCACTTTGTACTCTGCCTCCCACGGCCGAGGCGAGTTGCAAGGAGAGATCACGGACGCGAGCGAGCAAGGCGAGTTGACCACCGAAGCCGCCGGAGATCCGTACTCGCTCGTGGATTTCGCGGCGAAAGTTGCGGACTTGCGTCTTCCGGTCGAGCGCTCGCTGCGCGGACTGTCGAACGACTGCGCGAGGCGAGCAAAGTCCTGCTCGAGTGAAGTCGCGCGCGTGTGGCGCCGGATGCACTTGGCGCAAGTGTAGGAGAGATCGACGCCGTGCTGAGGGACGTTGACGAGACAGAACCCGAGGCATCTCCTGCAGCAGATGTCTCCGCACTGTCAAGAGTCCAAGGGGGTGAGCGCATCCGGCGTCAGCATCGATGAGGTTCGGAGTCGGAGCAGAAGCAGTTGGACGTACTGCGCGGCAGTGGTGTCGGCGTCTGAGCATCGAGAACTTCTTGATGCAGATCCCGCAGCGCGTAACGCTCGAGTTGAGCTTCCAGGACGACATGGGCACCCCCGGTACGATCTTGGGGCTGTTGGCGTTGTTCCCATAGAGCTCGACGAACGGGAACGGCATGTCCATGGACATGGACATGGCTTTAGATCGGCGAGTACCGGTGGTCTCTCGACGACTTGTTCGTGAATGACCAGCAAGCTGTCGCCAGCGAGTTGCCGATCCATCATCGCGCGCGCGTGCTTGCGTCTGAGACGATGCGGAGCACCATTTTGGGCATGTGCGATGCCGCGGTGCCCAAATCCGACACGATCTGACATCCCGAATTTGGAATTCGCGGTCCGCGAACGCGCGCCATGAAGTCAAATCGATCGAGGCACGGCTGCTGCTGCCCAGGCAGCTCCTCCTCCTCCGAGCACAGAGAGACGAGGACGGCGGATGAAAACTTCGACGCTGGTGCTCATCGACGAGGCCGAGTTTGACTTGGAGGTGTCGACGAGCCATGTGACTTTCACGGGCTGGGCTCGAAGCGGAGCTGGGGTGCGTCTATCGAGCGAGTGGATCGTGTGTGTCTCACAGCCAGTGCTTTGGCTAATCGTGCTGCTGCTCTAGCCCACGAGGCGGACGTTCTCGATCGCGCTGATTCCACGCGAGAGTGACGATGCCAGCTTCGTGGCGAGCAATGTCTGCATCCCGCTGGTGCTCACTGCGCCATTCACGCAGCGATTCAGCGTCGAAGGACCTGCTGAGCTGGTTTCTCCGCTGATGCCGCTGCTCGAGGCGAGGCGCCCGCTCGAGTACAGCATCGAGTTCGTCCGGCCGCAAGTGACTGAGAGCGACTTTGTCTGGGACAACTTTCAGGACCAGATCGTGATCCAGTCCCGACTGAGCAAGCTGGTTGTTGTGCTGCAGGCGCTCAAGGAGAACCGTGTCGATGAGCCAGAGACTCCTCCTTTCTACCCGCACTCGCTCCCGACAGTCAAAGCGCCGTCACTCAAGCTCTTCGAGTACATCGAGAAGAACCACAGCCACAGTGTTGCTGCTGCGCGCCGTCCGCCAGAGAAAGTCTCCGAGAGCTTCAATGGCAGCAAGAAGAAAGCCGAGAGCGCGTTGGCGCCAATCCGACCTCGTTCACCTGCCTCGCCGCTCATCTCACTGCCTGCGATACCTTCGCGACCAAGCTCAAGCGATAGGATACCGTCGGCACGACCAGGATCGCGTCCGAGTTCAGGGACAAGCTCCGTTGCGACGACCTCGACTGGTGTCACGCACCTGCCACTCTCCAGCCAGGCAACCGCAGACGTAAGCAGCCAAGCGGAGGCGAAAGCGATCATCATGAAAATGCGAGCCCGCAACTCGACGCGAGCTGGAGCAAACTCGCTGATGCCGCAATCCTCGAGTGAAGGCTCTCAGTCGCTGCTAGAAGATGCGTTCCCTGAGAGTCGACTGGACGCGAAGACGAAAGCTGAGCTCGCCGAGTTCAACCATCTCATCGTGTCTGTGAAGGACACCGTCATGCGGGATCGCGCGTCGGCGAAGAACGAGCTGGACTACTACCGCCAGTTCCTGCCAAGAGCGCCGTCGGCAAGCGGAGACGTCACCACCACCCCACGAGATGATCAGACTATCCGTGGCGCACCTGCGAACGTCTCCGCACAAGCTCTGCCAGGCGCAACAGGATCTCACGAGGGAGGTCTTGTAAGTGCATTAGCTTCTGCTGCTACTCTTTCAACACCGGTGCTCACGGGGTCAGCGAAGAGGTCAAAGCCGCAGACTGTGACGAGAGCTCCAGGAAGACTTCCGACGCTGGCAACAGCTCCTCCATCTTCTGACACGCTGGCAGCGGTCGAGAGCAACCAGGAATTGTCTCCAGTTCGCACATCCGTCGCTGCTAAGAAGCCAATGGAGTCGCCATCTCAAGGTGCGTCGATGCAGCAATCAGCGAAGAAAGTCGCACCGACGTCGTTAAGTGCAGCCACCTCTGGAGCGAAGACTCGAGCGAAGCCAGTAGTGGCAGGTGGAAGACACGCAGATCAGCAGGAGTCTTCGTCAAACGCCGGATCAAGCTCGAAGCGAACTCCCTTGCATCCTCAGCAACAGCATCGACAGCAAGGACAACAACCTGTTCAGCAGCAACAACAGCAGCGACAACAAGGCGGACCGACGAAGAAACCTGTTCCGAAGACACCGAAGCAGCTCGCATCGGCGAAGAACCAGCAGTCGCGCAAGAACAAAGCACGCGAGGCGGAGGCGGCGCTGAGCGACTTTGACGACCCGGATCCGGAAGTGGACGACGCGCCGATCTTTCCGGACGACCTTGGAGGCATGCGAGCAGCTCTTGCGATCGGAGGCGACGACGAGGACGAGTATTAGAGTCCAGGAACGAGGATAGCCTAGGAGAAAACTTTGTAGAGCACCAACAAACTCTGTTCAGAACACGCGTTTGATCGTTTCTTGTATTGCGCGTCGGCTCACGACGAGGCGGTACTAAAGACTATGTCAAGGTCGAAGAAGATGTTGAGGCTCCTGCAACTCGCAGCCGTCGTCGCAGCCGCAGCCGTCGCGCTTCACGGCCGCACGCGGGTCGCAGTTGTGGACGCGCAGACCACTGGCGCCTTGGCGCCCGTGATGACGTGCCGAGCGACAGCGCCG
>JAASGA010000870.1:0-11596 GCA_023334105.1 Globisporangium nodosum
CGGCGCGGGACGGCAACACGAGGATACTCGAGTGGCTTTCGACGTGCCATGAGCAGGCAGTGTGGATCCCGCAGATGATGGCGGCGGCAGCCTCCTCTGGGCGAACCGACATGCTCCAGTGGCTGCACGACCACCCGAAGAATGTCGGGTGCACCAGAGATGCAGCGTCAGCGGCGGCATTCGGTGGCCACCTCGAAGCGTTCGAGTGGCTCGACAAGCACTACGGCGGCGAGGCGGGGGCGCCGTTGAGCGACGTCATCAACGCCATCCGCAAGGGACACATCGACTTCGCCAAGTTCCTGTTCGAGAACAAGAGGTGGTCGAACCACCACGTCTCAGCCGGGCTGCAGTGCGCGGCGGAACTTGGGAACCTCGAGATGACCGCGTGGATCTGGACGGAGTCGCCGACGCCGTTCTCGGACGCGACGGCGCAATCTGTGGTGAACGCGGCTGCGCATGGCGGCCACTCCGCAATCGTGCGGTGGTTCCACGAGCGCCGCTCGGGCGCCTTCTCGGCGGTGGCGATGGACAGAGCGGCTCAGAACGGCAATCTGGAGCTTGTGCAGTGGCTGCACGCGAATCGATCGGAAGGATGCACCACGAGCGCGCTGGACGATGCAGCGGCAGGTGGACACCTCGACGTTGTGAAGTGGCTGAGCGCAAACCGCAGTGAAGGGTGCACCTCGAGAGCGATGGACAGTGCGGCTCGGAATGGCCACCTCGAGGTCGTGCGGTGGCTCCACTCGAACCGAGTGGAAGGATGCACCACGAGGGCGATGGACGATGCAGCTGCAGGAGGACACTTCGAGCTCGTCAAGTGGCTGCACGCACACCGCGGTGAAGGATGCACGACGCGTGCGATGGACGATGCAGCGCGTGGCGGATACCTCGATCTTGTCGCGTGGCTGCACGCGAACCGAGACGAAGGGTGCACCACCAGAGCGATGGACGATGCGGCGCGAGCAGGGCAGCTCGAGGTCGTCAAGTGGCTGGATGCGAATCGCAGTGAAGGGTGTACGACACGAGCGATGGATTCAGCTGCGAAGAGCGGGCACCTCGAGACGCTCAAGTGGCTGTGCGCTAACCGCAGCGAAGGATGCACGTCGCAGGCGATGATCGACGCTGCTGTGTACGGCCGTCTCGAGGTGGTGAAGTGGTTCTACGAGATCCGGACTGAGGTGCGCACGGAGGCCACGCGATACCAAGTTTCGCCGGCGCTCCGAGTCCGGTGGCTTCGAGAAACTCGCGTGCAGCAAGACAGCTCCTTCGCTGCGGCATTGCTCGCCGCGACCGAGAACGGACGTCTCGAGATCGTGCGGTGGCTGTGCGAGAAGCGCACCGAGAGCGGGCTGGACCCGTTGCTGTATACGGCTGCCGTGACACACGGCCACTTCGAGATCCTACTCCACCTGCACTCGGTGTGCAGCGAGGACTTCCCGGTGGCTCTGCTGAGCTTGATCCCGCTGGTCGAAGTGACGCTCTCGAACTTGGAGATGGCGCGATGGATGCACGCCACCTATCCTGGGACCGTCGACATCGCGCGCGCGAAGCAGCACAACAGCGATCTCTCGGCTGTGCTCGACCACGTCCTCGGACTCGTTCCCCGAACTGAAACATACGCTTGAGTGTATACAACAACTATGGTAGATGACTCCATTCGTTCGTGTTGAGTGCCGTCGTTCAGATGTCGTCGTCCTCGGATCCGAAGCCACTGCAGAAGTCTCCCATCTGACAGGTTCCGACTCGGTACTTGTTTCTCAGCCAATCGATTTTCAAGCCACAGTGTTTGCTGATGAGCAAGCGGCAGAAAGTGACAACCATGGGCGACGTCGGCCCCAGCGGCGTCGGCCCCAGCGGCGTCGGTGCCAGCGCCGCTACGTCTGCTGCTGCTGCTGCTCCGTTCGACGCTGCGAACGTGCGCGACCTGGAGGCGCTGACGCTCGCGGCGCCGCACGTGGACACGTCGCGGCTGCTGGCGATCATTCAGGAGCTGCGCCAGACTGCCGGCGTCAGTACGTCCCGAGTCTCCCAGTCTGCTGCTGCTGATGATGATGATCAACTGCTGCTCTGATGACTTACGCTACATCTGTGTGTATGTGTATGATGCAGAGGCTGTGAACACGGCGATCGCCAAGGTGATGCGGCAGGACCCAAGCCAGCCCAAGAGCGCGCCGCAGCAGCACGAGAAGGTGAAGAAGCCCAAGCCGGTGAAGAAGAGCCGCGGCCGCGAGTTCCTCATGAGCAACTACCGCTCGCGCGCGCTCGTGGTCAAGTTCCTCTACATCGGCGAGCGCTTCGCGGGCTTCGCGCGCCAGGACCACATGGAGGACACGGTCGAGCGGTACCTCATCGACGCGCTCGTGCGCACCAAGCTCATCGAGGGAGACATCGAGCAGGCGACCTACTCGCGCTGCGGCCGCACGGACCGCGGCGTGAGCGCCTTCGGACAGGTCATCGGCGTGACCGTGCGCTCGAACCTGCCAGTGAACGCCGAGCTCGTGGACCACGCGGCGCTCGACGACGTGCGACCCGGCGCCAAGTTCCGCATCCGCCTGCCGTCGGGCGACATCAAGACGATCTCCGAGGTGGACTACCCGACGCACATCAACCGCGCGCTACCGCCGGACATCCGCGTGTACTCGGTCGTGGCAGCGCCGTCGCCCGACTTCAGCGCGCGCTTCGACTGCAAGGCGCGCATGTACCGCTACTTCTTCCTCAAGAAGGACATGGACATCGACCGCATGCGCGCCGCCGCGCAGCAGCTTGTGGGCAAGCACGACTACCGCAACTTTTGCCGCATCGACACGAACGTGCACACGTTCGAGCGCCGCGTCATGTCGTTTGAGATCGTGGCGTGCGAGGACCAGGTTGCAACAGACCCGCAGCACCAGATGTACCGGTGCGAGGTGTACGGCCGCGCGTTCCTGTGGCACCAGGTGCGCTGCATGGTGCAGGTGCTGTTCTTGGTCGCGTCCGGGAAAGAGGAGCCGGACTTGATCCAGCGGCTACTGGACATCGAGCAGACACCGCGCAAGCCGCAGTACGACATGGCGTCCGACAGCCCGCTGGTGCTGCACGACTGCTTCTTCGACAACGTGCAGTTCGAGTACGTGCGCTGCAGCCGCTTCGCTGTTGTCGTTGCTGGCACCGTAGTCTTGCCATGCCGCACTCTCGATGACTGACTATCGGTGTCCTTGTTGATGGTATTGTCGCGTTTAGCTACTCACCGCTGGCGCTGCACCAGGTGCACGACCAGCTGACGCTCATGTGGGAGCAGCACTGCATCCAAGGCGCGATCCTGCGCAGCAACCTGGACGCGATCGCGGAGTTCCCGGTCACGTTCGAGCACGTGACGAGCGAGCTGGACCACTACTCGCCAACGCTCGGGGAGCTGCTCACGAAGCAGGGTTTTGGACCCAACGCAGCCACGACGACGACGGCCAGCGAAGAGGAGGAGAAGGAGAAGACGACAACAGCAGCAGCGCCGAAGACGTTTGCGTGGAAGCACGTGCCGCCGCTGCTCCCGCTCGCGAGCCGCCGCCGGAACATCCCGCTGCTGACGCGCGACACGGGCGACTCAGTCGACGAGAAGAAGACCAAGATCCAGGCGCGCAAGCGTCGCCGGCGGGAGATCGAGGAGGAGGAAGCTGCGGCGCGAGGCGCAGTCGGCGGCGCTCCGGCAGCAGCAGCAGTCAGCGCTGGAGACAAGGCTGCGGCGCGCGTGCAAGGTGCAGAAGGCGCGACCGCGGAAGAGGAACGCGCGGCTCTCCAAGAGGTCGGCTCCTCCTTCTCCTCTTCGTCGGACGATCGAGCGTGATGAGCAGGCGCATGGATGAGAGAACGCGCGAGGAAGCGCCAGTATCTCTCTCAGACAGGGCGACATCACCACTGACTCATGCACCACGCCACACGTCTCGAGGACATACCATAGAAAAGAGTCTTCCACTTGCTTCCAACTTCAACTTCGACTGGCTAGAAACTAGTCAGACACGGCGGCACAGTCCGCACATGCTCACATGTGTGTGTGTGTGTCTGGTATTCACACACGTGAGTAGGTCAAGGAGAGTGTGTGAGCGAGACATTCGAGAAAGACAACCATTGACAGCGGGGATGACAAACGCGAGAGAGCAGCAAGTGGTAAATATGGTGGTCGCGTGTTTGATGTGTGTTATGGTACAAGTCAAGCTTGTTGCCCTCTTCTCCAGCTGCACCCTGGCAAGCGTCGTGGAGCGGAAGCCATGGTCGGATATCGCGATCGTCGCGAGCGTTCCCAGCGTGGTCCTCCAGGACGATTGCTCCGTTCGTCGCTCGCTTGAGTGGCGATCTTGTCGAGATCGTCGCTGATCAGACGCCTTCTCTCTCCCGTGTGGCGTCGCGTTGTTGCTCTTGCAGCCGCCCCGTCTTGTCTTGCATGCGTGGCTGCTATATGGTACATTTGATGCTGCGGAAGGCAGCAGACGGATGATCGCGAAACAGGGGTGCTGCCGCCGGGCTTGAGCTTGAGGCACGCTGGAAAGTCTGACGCAGCGAACGACGTACGGACGAGTCGCAGGAGGTGGAAAGGGAAGTGTAATACCAGTGGGCTTCGGGAGGGTGCGGTCTTGGTGCGCAGGCTCGTCGGCAGAAGGCGGAGCAGCAGCGAGCGACTGACGTCCGTCCTCCATCCTCGACGATCCTGGGCTCCAGCCGCGCGAAGGAGAGAGGGACAGCCGAGGCTGTGGTCGGCGTGCTGACGGCGACACTAAATAATGGTGGGCGGGCGATCTGGGACTGGGTCGGGTCGACGGCCGGGTGGACACGACAAGTGAGGGGGCTTCTAACTGCATGTCGTTGTCGTCGTCGTTGTCGTTGTTGATGCTGCGCCGGTGGCTGCTTCTTTGCACTCGGCGGCGAGTCCGGCGACTGTCAGCGGGGTCACCGCGGCTGGCACCGACGGCGGCGTGTCGTGGTCGAGCTGCACGCCTGCGGCTTCTGCGAACGACAGCGCGTGGTTGAAGCACACGATGACGGCGCTCACGTTGTCCGTCGAGCCGATGTTGATCGCGTGCGACACGAGCTCCTCGCTCGCGTGCTGCGCGTTGCCGTGCTGCGCAAGCTTCTTGCGCACAAAGTCGACGACCTGCTGCGGCGACATGACGTCGAAGAGCCCGTCGCACGCGAGCACGAGGAACTCGTCCGACCGGGAGATCTCGTGCTCCAGGATCTCGGGCGTCGCGACCACCAGGTCGCCATTGAACCGGTCCTTGAACTCGCCCTTGCCCGTCTTGAAGTCGTTGTCGCCGAACGCGCGCGAGACGCCGAGGAAGCCGAAGATGCGGCCCTCCGAGATCTTGCCGTTCGCCGCCAGGATGCGCGCGCGCTCGCCCGGCACGCTCGGCGTGTGCACGGGGCAGCAGTTGAGCGCCTTGCCGCGCGTGCAGAGCACCGCCTGCGAGTCGCCCACGGACGCCACCACCGCGGTCGAGCCGCGGATGAGCACCGCCACGGCGGTCGAGCCGGACTCGAGCTGCTTCTGGAAGATCACGTCGTCCGCCTCGCCGAACGCGTCCGCGAGGCAGCGCGACATGTCGCGCGGCGAGTTGCGCATGCGCTCGAAGATCGCGCCGTGCAGCTCGTCCGCGAGAAAGTCGGCGACGCGCGCGCCGCCGTGACCGTCGTACACGCCAAAGTACGCGACCGTGTCGTCGAGAATGCGCTCGCTAGCGCACACGTGGCGGTCCTCGTTTTGCTTGCGCTGGCCCTTGTCGGAGAACGCGCCGAAGCGCAGTGCGAGCCCCGCGAAGCTCTGCCCGGAGATGCGCAGCACCTGCGTGCGCTCCGAGTCGCTCGCGGTCGTGGCGGTCGAGAACACGGAGCCCGCGGGGCTCTGCGGCGAGCAGGTTGACGACTCGAGCGCCGCCATTGCTGCGCCAACGGATGTGTTGTTGGTGCTCGCGCCCACGGCCGAGTCCTCGAGGTGCTCAAGCACCATGCCGCGCTCGCCGAAGATGCTGAAGACGTCGCGGTGCGAGCCGGTGGCGTCCGGCTGTTTGCTGTGCTGCAGCAGCAGCTGGCTCAGGCTCAGGCGCGGTCGCTGCGCCGCGTCGCTGCCGGCGTCGCTGCCGCTGCGCGTGGCACTCGGGTGCAGCGCCATTTGCTCCTCGCGCGACTGCTGGCAGCCCATGTACCGATGCCGGCGCGGAGAGTGAGAGAGGATGTCTGTGACAGCAGCATGCTATGCGTCAGTATCGGGCAAGCGCACTTGCAGAGAGACAGTTAGGCAGCGCATGACGAATGCGTCGTAGGTACCTCCTGGGAAGCTGCTGCTGCTGCTGCGTGAGGAGACGTGTGTGTGCCGGAAATAGCGCACGTGCAGGAGGCTCGTACAGCGCGCGCCGGAAGTAAAGGGCCGCGACGTGTGTGTGTGCTGCAGGCGGCGAGTTGCGAAATGGCGATTTTCGAGCTTTTTCAAAACACGAATGGAGCGACAGGGTCGAGCGAGCTGTTTCTGTCTCGTCTCTTGCACGGCTGCTGGCTTTCCGTGAAATACTGAGTTTTTAACGTCGTTGTTGCACACTGTCGGCCACACAGAGCCACAGAGAGGTATGGATCAAGCGATCGAGCGAGCGATGGAGCGAGCGCGAACGCAGCGTCGTCGCCGCCGCCCCGGTCAGATTTACTGGAGGTGGAGGCGGCAGCAATGGTGAGGATGATGGTGGCAAGCAAGCAGGGCTATCTCCTGCTCGACTTGTCTCCTCGAGAGGACGCGAAAACGAGCAGACGACCATTTTATACTATTTTTTTATAACATGTTGTGTGACTTCTAAAAAGATCTCAAGTCTGTCGACGACGACGAGCACACAAAGAGGAGCAACTAGCAGAGGAGGAGGAGCTGTGTGCTGCATTGCACTGCTCTTGAGCTCTTGGCTGGCGCTTCACACGCATCCCCCAAACGATTGAGAGAGAGTCAATCTTCTCTCTCGCGGGTATGCACGGGGCTCGGATAAGACCGACCAGAGCGTTGACCAATGCGGCAGCGCCAGCGCGAGAACTGCGTGCCTGCTGCAACCTGCTGCTGCCTGCCTTCCTGCCGGATTCTCTCGCAGCTCAACCCAGAGTTCCAGACGCCATTTTTTTCAAAAGGGGCGGACTGGAGTGACCAGCACCAGCAGCTACGAGCAGCAGTTTGCACTACCTCCGCTGAGTCAACCCGCATGCTCCGGGAAAGAACGCAGCGCGTTTACCGGGCACCGTGCGGATTCTGCGATCAGAAATCGCCTCAACCCACGAGTCGGCTGGATCGAAGTATGAAATGGAAGCTGTGCTCGTTCGCCTGTGTGTGTGTGGTGCATGTACAAGTGTTTCTTTCTCTCGTGGCGATGCCCTCGCACGCTGTGCATTGCTTATGTCGTGCGCTGCGCTCGAATCCATGTTGCCATCGCATGTTAAAAACTCGCCGGGTGCAAGTCCACGCAGGGCTCAAGCGTGTACTAACGTATTAGTACCTGCGGGTCGTCGAAGCGGCCGAGCGTGTGCGTGGCTCCTTCCGCTCACTTGCGTGCGCCGTGGTGCGGTGTCGACAGTGCTACAGCAACTCGGGGCGTTCATGTATCTCGCGGCGAGGTGTGTGAGATCTACTACGCGCAACTTTCATGCGCACATCAATCGAGCAAACGCGTGAGACTCCGAGCGAACACAGCTCCTATCGTCCTGCTCATTTCGATGCACTCGACTGCGACCGAGCGCATCGATCGTGCGCACTCCTCGACACGCACGCACCTCGGTGCTCGCACGCAAGATGCAGATTGGCAGCTGCCGTCCGCGTGTCCTCGTTGCCCGACGCTCGAAAGGAAGCGTTCGCCATCTTTCTTCGCTATCGTGCGATAATAAACCACGAGCCTGCCATTTTCGGCGTGAGACTCGCTGCTGGTGCGGCCCAGCCCAGCCCAGCTGGCGCACGCATGATGAACACCGAGTTGATCGACAGCCGTCACGACGACAATGTGGCTCTCGCAGCAGACTCGCTTCTAGTCTGCGCTTATCAAAGCTGCTGCCAAGTGGCCACGCTCAAGTGTTCCGTTAGACAAACGCAATGCACACACGAAGCTCTCGCTGGAAAATGCGTTCGACAGACATCTGGCGCCGTCGCCATCAACCCGAGCCTCGTTTGCGCGGTGATGGTGGTGATGGTGGTGATGGTGGTGATGGTGACTCACTCATGACAATCACTCCCTCCACAGTTGACACGAAAGTGTCAACTATCCACGTGGTCCACACCAATGTTGTGACTGATGTCGAGTCAACCTCGGCATCTCACTCCTCGACGTCGTCGACGACCTCGATGCTGCACCACCCAGTAAATGCACCGCCATCCTGACTCGATCAGTTCCCATAGTGGCTGCCGCACGTGCGTCTTGAGCAAAGTCGGCAATTGCGCTGCTCGTTGCCTCCCGAGCCAGCGGCACTGAATGCAGATGGATCCGCGATCTGCTCTGGTGTGCTCACTCAGCCTGCGAGCTCAAGCTCCGGTGGATGGGAGCTGCGGCGGAGGCACTTGCACTTGCAAGTCATGCGCTCGACCGCGACTTGATTGATTGCGGATAGAGCGCCAGCGCCAAACAAAACCACGCACGTCGGACAACAGCAACCCGAGTCCCTGAGGCGGTCATGACTTGCGTTGGCTGTAATGGCTGCCTCGCGCTGAGTGCAATGAGGACGAGCGCGTGCTGGCGCAACAAGGGCGGTCTTGAACCAGCAGCCCCCTAACAGTCACATCGCGTGGAGTCCCTCCTCCATCTGGTCGTGCGAGTGAAGCACACCAACACCCGCTCCACACAACACGCTCGACCCACACACCACATGGCCTCTGCTGGCAAAATGAGAGGAGCGGAGGCTGACGATCGTGACGGTGGATGTGTGAACGGATGGCCATGGCGCTCGCAGCAGGTGAAAGATGGAGCGGGTTGCGATTGATGCTACGGATCGACGAGAGCGTGGAGTCCTTCTCGCAAAGCCTCCTCGTCTCTTGCTTGAGTTCGGCTGCTGCGAGCGATCTGGATGGCATCCCAGAGCCTGCGCGAGCGTGGAACTGGGACTCCACTTCGCACTGGTGAACATGCAAGCTAGCAAGACACAGCTGCAGCTACAACGCTCTCTCTCTCTCTCTCGGTGTCTTACTGCACACCGAAGCGTGGCGTCTGCCTCTCGGTTTCAGCGTTCGAAGCAGTGCATGACTTATTCCCAATATGGGTGAGAGAGAACACAGTACCAGAAGGTCGGGATGACAGACAGCAACCTCGCCGACAGTGGCGACGACGCACTGTGGGGAGCGCGCCGGAACGTGGTCCGCGTCGCCTTGGCGGTCAACGGCGGCGTCGTGCGCTGGGACCTGTGCAAAAACAATGAGGCGGACGTGGACGCCGGCTCGGCCGAGGCCGAAGGCGCCGACCCGCCGCTGTTCTACGCGAAAAGCGGCGATGCGGTGGCGGCGCTGCTGCTCGGCGCCGACGAGAGCGCTGGCGTCGACACCCGCGGACAAGCGTCCAGGACGCCACTGTTTAGCGCTGCGAGGCTCGAGAGCGACACAAGTGCGGCGCAGACGCTGCTGGAGTATGGCGCCGATGTGAACGCGCAGGACCACGCTCTCAACACGGCGCTGCACTTCGCCGCCACCGGCGACATGGCGCGTCTCTTGCTTGAACGTGGCGCCGATGTGCATGCACGTAATGAAGACGGACGGACGCCGCTCTTCTTCGCTGCGCACCACGGCCGCGTCGACGTCGTGGAGGCACTGCTGCACGACGGCGCGGACCCCAACCACTTGGACAAGTCCGGGCAGACTGCGCTGTTCGAGATCGACGCCCACGAGGAGTCGACGCTGGCGTTCAAAGGGTTAGTCCAACAGGGCGCGTCCGTGACTGCGCTGCCGAGCATCATAGAAACGCCGATGCGGCGCGCGATGACACACAGGAAGCTGAAGACGGTCGCTTTCCTGGTGAGGAGCGGCGTGAAGGTGGACGTGTCGTCGAAGACGAAGGAGACGCCGCTGAGCCGCGCGGCGCTGCTCGGTCGCCGCGAGTTGGTGTCGTTCCTGCTCGACCACGGCGCGAGTGTGCACGGCGATGCGTCGTTCGCGGAGCTGCCGGTGGTTGCAGCGGCTCGCGGTGGTCACCTCAGTGTGGTCTCGGAGCTGCTGGCGAGAGGTGCGTCTTTCCATCCGGCTGCCTGTCGCACTGGCGGCGCCGCACGAACACCGTCAGCACCTCTCCCGAGCCATCTCGAGGTACTCGATCTACTGATCGACGAGTGCGAGGTGGTTATGCCACAGTGGCTCAAAGCCGCAGCCACCGTTCTCGACAAGTGGATCTGGATCGTGGAGGCAGAGCTGGAGATGTGCGCTCAGGAGCTCAAGACGCTCTGGAAGCCGCTCGTGCGCACGGTCGAGAACGCGATCTTGTTCTTCAAGCTCGGCACGAGCGCGTCGACCCACGCTCTGCGGGTACGGCTCGGGCGGCTGGTGCTGCGGTTCTGGAAGTGGCCGCTCAAGTACGTCAGCAGGAAGGGGCGAGCGCCGCGGATGCTGTCGAGAGGTGTGAGCGACGTCGACAGCGACGTGCTCTCGGCTCTGCGTGCGGCGCTGGACGAGCTCATGCGAGACTCTGTGGCTCTCAATGAGAGAGTGGGTCGCTGGAAGAGGTATCTTGCCAAGGACATGGAGCCCGATGCTCTTCTTCGAGCGGTGAGCGATGGAGCCGACGCGCTGAAGCTCGTTATTATCGAAGAGATCCGAGACGCTGTGACGCTGGGTCGAACTACCTCCGAGCAGGACTGGCTTCGTGTATTGGTGAGGCTATCGAGTGCCGCAGTCGCGCTGGTGGCGCTTCACGACCGCGACGAAGTCCATGGCGAGCTGGTGGCAATCACTTCTCGAGCGACATCGAGCAGCACGGGAGGCGCACCAGCAGTTGACCCGGAGGCAGTGCGGTGGCAGCCGCCCGAGGTGTTGTGTGGTGTGATGAAGGACGCGAGTGGCTCCTCCGCGTCCGATGTCTACAGCTTCGGGATGTGCATCCTCGACGCGATCTCGGGCAGTCCGCCGTGGGGGAGGGTGTCCTGTGCTGTTGTTCGCGTGTTGGCGTCTGCCGGTCGACTCCCGCGGCGACCAGAGCACGTGAGCGACGAGCAGTGGGAACTGGTCGAGCGGATGTGCGCGAAGGACCCGAAGAAACGACCGGAGATGACGTTCGTGGCGGAGCAGCTGCAACTCATCATTAGGAACGCGAGTCGCAGCAGCACAGACGGGTCAAGGTGCCTCCGTTCAACGTAGTGGCTGTCGAGATCGTCCGAGGAGCAGATCATAAGCCAACGACGAGTGATCGGATTCGTTGGTTCGCTCTCACACATGCATCATCGTATCGAAGTGAGCTCGTTCGCTTTACTCTGCTCTCTACAACAGTCTTACAACTCGTCGTGGTTGTCGTCGTCGTCGCCGCCCTCGGGCGCCGCGCCGCCGCTCTGGTACACCTTGGCCATGATCGGGTTCACAGCCTTCTCGACCTCCTTCTGCTTGGCCTCAAAGTCGTCCTTGTCGGCCTCCTGGTTGTCTTCCAGCCAGTCC
>JAASGA010000871.1:0-11593 GCA_023334105.1 Globisporangium nodosum
CGATAGCGTGCATTTGAACGGGTGATCCGGAATCTCCTCGAAGTGGTAACGTCATTGCGTGCACAAGTGATCGAGACCAGTTGGCTTCGTTGCGGAACAGTGCCAGTCAGTACCTCCAGAAGCCATATGCATCGCCGCGCGCGGTTGACACTAACACGGGTGCGTAGGTGCCGGTGAGTAACTCGGCACGTACCACATACATATAAAGTTGGGTAGTTCGAGTCCTACTGTTACGGGATCCGCAGTTGCAAATTCGAGTTAGGCAAATGAGTGCTAGCACGGGTGCTGCGACTCCCGTACTATTACTACTAGTACGGGAGCCGCAGTTGCAGCTTCGAGTGCTTTCGCTTTACAGCCAGTGTCTAGCACTGCCAGCTCTTTTGCTGGTAAATGTACAGCGTAGTTCACTATTGACACACCTAATTTGAAGCGCCACAAACAACGTCAGAACGTCAGACCGTCAAGAACTCCAAGAGTTCCGGTACGCCGGCGACGCCGCTCACCGTTTGTGGTTTGCGGATGGCTGGTCGTCGCGAAGCCATCGAGCTCTTCACAGAGATTCTCCTTTGGAAACCTTTGTGGTTGTAATCTAATACAAGGCAGACGTGCCGGTGTACTCTTTGATAACAAGACCGACAACAGACACTCTCGATGCTCCGAAGACTACACGGCGACACCGAGAGGGCCTCTCGTTTGTTTTGCTTCTCGGCCCTGTGTTATCTCGCCAGAAACGATGCATTCGTGATGTGTCGCAGCACGAGCATGAGCGCCGCTTCCAGTTCGCACACCAGCAGTCCAAGTACACCTGTCAGCCAGTCAAGCATCCGGCAATCGAGTATCAATCTCGTCTAAGCCCGCTTAGTCCAAGGTGCATATCGCCACCTTGATCGCTCTCAGCGTTCTCGCGACCATCGCAGCCGGCACCGCTCAAGCGTCTAGTGTTCACATCAAGGTCTCGAACGGCGTGTCGACAGTACTGGGGTCAGCATCGCTACTGTCTCGAACGCCGGCTGTCAGCACCACCATCACCACAACCGCTGCATCTGCCGGCAAGATCGAGAGCGAGTGTTGCTTATCGGCGACACGTAAGGAAGTCGCTTCTCGAGCGGCTGGTACCGCTCCGAGAATTGGGCGAGGCTGCGAACCTGAGAAACGAGTTCAACGACGTGAAGTTCAGTTGAACCTGGACTTGGCATGCAGTGCAGGACTTTCAAGCAGTGCATGTAAGAATGGAAGGAGAGTGCCGTGTGTATGAGCAAGCTGCTCTCTGTGACTCGTCGAAGACGTGGACGAGTCTAGGAGCAGAAGGAGCTCGCTCGGGAGCAATTTGTAAGTCCGCATGCTGTATCAGAATGCGGAGAACACAGAGAGGGAACAGACCCACCGCCACCCACGCATCGCAAACACGAAGGACAAGACTTGTCGTCCCGCCTTAGTGTTCGACACTTTGTCACTCGCACATGCACGTGTGAAAAGTAGCTCCAGTTGAAAGCATAGGAGGATGCACAAATGGAGCTATGCTCGTAGCATGTTCAACAGCTGCTCGTTCAACACTATCTGTCGTTCCTGTGCTCGATGCTCTGTTTCCGATCTCAATTGACCGACTGCGAGAAGTACTTGCACTTGGTGTCTTGTCCAGGCTTCTTCACGCAGGTTTTGTAGAGAGTCCCCTTGCAGCTCACATCCTTGAACTCCTGTCTCAAGCCTGCAGCCTCACGCTTGTCGCTAGAGAAGCACTCGACGTCACTGTCCTTGGAGTGGTGGAAGTGGTCCCAGAAAACCGACCCGTACGTGTTGGTGATGTCTTCCAGACAGGAGCACTCGAACTCAATCGTGCCGTCGGGACGCTCGAAGAAGATGTTGTAGTTGCCGCTCTTCTTCCACGAGCAGACGTACTTGACGTCGCTGAGCTTCCTCCCTGTCATAAGTCCGCAGTACTGGTAGTAGCCTTTCGTGTGGTGCGTCGGCTGGCGAAGGTGCTTCGACGCGCTGACGTCCATTGTCTCGTCGTCACCGTCATCGCTCTCGCTGTCCGAGTCGCTCGAGTCAAGTTCCGCGGACTCTCTCTCAATCATGGTAGATGCAGTGGTGGTGGTGGTCGTCGTGGTAGCACCAGCCAGCGAGTCGTTCGAGATGGTAGCGATACCGGTATCAGCGCCATTGATAACGCCGTTCGAGACCTTGACGTGAACACTAGACGCTTGAGCGGTGGCGGCTGCGATGGTCGCGAGAACGCTGAGAACGATCGAGGTGGTGACGCGCATCGTTGTGGCTCTGTCCGGACGGGTTGATGGCGTGCTTGTGCGAGAACTGGATGTGGTGCTTGGACGGCGAATCGCAGAGTGAGGTCGAGGCGAAGCACGGCAGCAGCAGCGAGTTCTGGACTCTGGAGGCTGCACGGCGTGTGCAGATTTGCTGCACTTCGAAGTCGGAAGTCATATCAGAAGGAGGTATGATCTCGATACGTGGCGGATCGCCTCAAGTGGTCGGATCCAGCGACGTCCAGAGCAGTTCCCCTGTAGGTCCACGCACCACATCTGCTTGCACACCACCTGCCTACAAGTTGCCTGCTGCTTGACTCCCGAGATCGCCATACGCGGCTCCTCTAGCTCCTCTCACCGCCTTACTGACCGATGAACAACATCTCCTTGACTTGCGTGCTTCGTGTATTTCTCTCTTCAGCTGACACGCAGTCGGTTCACTATGCACCTACGCACGCGAGCTACTCGCACATCACTCACGACCGCCCCCCGCTCACAGCTCGCGCTCGAAGACCGCGGCGGCGCCCATGCCCGTGCCGATGCACATGGAGATGACGCCGTAGCGCTGGTTCGTGCGCTTGAGCTGGTGCAGCAGCGTCGCCGTCTGGCGCGCGCCCGTGCAGCCAAGCGGGTGGCCGAGCGCGATCGCGCCGCCCTTCGGGTTCACCTTGGCCATCGGGATGCCGAGCTTCTCGATGCAGTACACCGCCTGGCTCGCGAACGCCTCGTTGAGCTCGAACACGTCGATCTGGTCGATCGAGAGGTTCGCCTTGCGCAGCGCCTCGGGGATCGCCACCGCCGGGCCGATACCCATCACCGACGGCGGCACGCCCGCCACCGCGTACGACACGAAGCGGCCGAGGATCGGCAGCCCGAGCTTCTTGGCCACCGAGCGGCGCATGAGCAGCACCGCACCGGCGCCGTCGCTCACCTGGCTCGAGTTGCCGGCGGTGGTCGTGCCGTCCTTCTTGAACACCGTGCGCAGCTTGGCGAGGCTCTGCACGGTCGTCTCCTCGCGCACGCCGTCGTCCTGCGCGATGATCACGGCCTTTTCGTTGCCCTCCTTGTCCTTGAGGACCGTCGACACGGGCGTGATCTCGTCCTTGAACCAGCCATTCTTCTGCGCCGCCGCCGCCTTGGCGTGCGACGCCGCCGCGAGCGCGTCCTGCTGCGCGCGCGTGACGCCGAAGCGCTCGGCGACATTCTCGCTCGTGACGCCCATGGGAATCGTGCAGTCCATGGCGTCCTGCACGGCGCCGATGCGCTCCCAGTTGACCGTCGGCGCGTCCTGGCCGATGGACGCGAGCGACATGCACTCGACGCCGGCGGCGATGCCGACGTCGTAGTTGCCGGCCTTGATGGCGGCCACGACGTCCGCGACGGCCTGCAGTCCGGAGCTGCACTGGCGGTTCACCACGTGCAGCGGCACGTCGTAGGGGATGCCAGCGGCGAGCTGCGCCATGCGCGCCATGCCGGCGCCAGCGCCCGGCTGCAGCACGTTGCCGACGACAATGTCGCCCACGATCTTCGGGTCCACCTTGGCCTGCTTGAGCACGGCCTGGAGCACGTGGCCGAGCAGCACGTCGGGCGTCGTGTCCTTGAAGCCGCCGCGCTTGGCCTTCGTGATGGGCGTGCGCAGCGCCGAGACGATGACGACGTCCTCGTCGATGGCAGAAGCGGCGGCGCCCGGAGCGCCCTGCTGCACGTGCGAGCGGATGCGGTCGATGCGGTCCATTGTGAGAGACGGAAAGAGGGGGAGGAGGAGCTGGCTGGCGGGCGGCTTGTGCGCTGCGCGGTCAATTGGGGAATGAGCGAGCGACTCGAGCCAATCAGCGCTAGAAGTCAAGGTATTGAGTGTCATAAAGAACAGGGTGTGATTGGCTGTCAACATACAATATCTACCTTTATTTAACGACATGGTTAAAACAAGAGGGTAGACGTAAACGAACTTGAAGTTTTGGGGGATCGTTTAGTATACCTTGTGTTTGAGCAGCCGCAACACCATGAGCACGGACAGCGACGATGGCGCTGCTGTAGGCGACGTCGCTGACTCGGAAGATGAGTGGGGGAGCATCGATGGCGGCGGCGACGTGCTGGACGCCTTCGCGGCCTTCAACCTGCGGGTGCGCGCACCTGAGAACCACCCTCGCCATCGATAAACCCACAGCCGCTAACTCCTACCTACCAACCAACTCACAGGCGCAGGAGCGCGTGCAGACGCTGCTGCGAAGCGCGGAGCAGAAGGCAGGCGCCCGCTGTCTACGCGGTTGCGCATGTGGGCGGTGCATGGAGACGAATGTAGTATCTGACGGCTTGTCCGGTTTGCTTGTGTTACCAGCTCTACGCTCCTCCTGAAGAGAGCGAGAGCACTGACGAAGAGCCTCCGCCCGCGTTCATGAGCGACAGCGTGCGACTGGCGCGACCTCCAAACTTCCAGCGCTGGCAAAGCACGTTCCAGTACCTGCAGGTGGTGGGGGGCGCGGTGCTGTCGCAACCCAGCGAAGACCACATCTGCATGGTGCGGACAGATCCGGAGACCGCAAGGCGAGCGACCACTGACGCGGACGCAGCGCGCTCGCTGCTGCAAGAGCGGCTTGTGGTCTCCGGATCCAACTGCTTGACGATCCCCGACGAACGCCACAAGATCGCTGAAGAGATCATTGAGGCGTACGGAGACACTTTCATCAAGATCGTGAACACCTTGCCAACATGGCCGACTAACTGTGCTCGTACTCGGCAGCGATGGCTTCATGGAGGAGATCCTCGTGCAGGACCGGCGTCGCGACGACGGCGAAGACTGCTCGGAAGGACCGACCGCGTTTCACGACCCGCGAACCGCAGGATGTCCCTCACCACACGCCGCGCAGATGCACGAAGTCGTCGACGCTCTCACGTTCGAGTGCTTCTCGACCGCAGTGACGCCGCTTGTGGGTCCTGCAGACAATGAGCGTGCGCGTGGAGGCTGTTCACCCCGGCTGACTCTGTGCGGGTGGCTCGCTTGCTTCTCAGATGACGTCGTTCTTTCGAGTGCTGCTTGAGAAGCAGCAGGCGATGCTCCGTGTGCAGCGCGAGAAAGTGGAGGCGACGTCGCAGCGAGCTGTGGAGGCGCGCGTCGCAGCAGAACAAGCCGAGCGCCAGCGGAGAGAGCGGCAGGCAGTCGAAGAAGTGGAGCAAGCGGCGGCGATCGCGAAAATGAAGGCGGAGGAAGCGATTCGAGAAGCCGCGCGGCAGGAGCTGCTCCGCCAGCAGCAGCGCGAAGAGAACGACGGCGAAGAGATCAAGATCCGAACGCTCGCGTACTCGCACACGCGCGAGTGGTACCAGCCGAACAAGAAGTGCTTCTCACATCGAGGGCGGCAGTTGTGCGTCGAAGGATCGTGTGCGTTGGCGGTCAGCTGGTGAATCGTGTCGAGTGAGGCTAACACACGTTGTCTGGATGCGATGTGAGCAGAACGTACTTGAAGCCCGTGCTGGCAGTGCGAGTGAGTCGCTGGTCGAGATCTGTTGACACTCGTGGCTCTCAGACTCGGGCGCTAACAGTTCGCTGCTCATTGTCTGCGTGGCGTCATGTACAGGAAGAGGATGGTGCGAACATCGCCGAGGAACTGCGTGTTCTGACCACACAGGCGCTGGCTGAACCCCAGAAACCTGTCAGGACGCAGAACGCAGCGCTGAAAGCGTCGGCATCGACGTCGAACGGCGTGCAGATCCGACTGCAACGTCCAGCAAGTCGCTCGAACTCGTCGCCGCGTTCCCAGCAGCAGCAGCGGCAGCGCGATCACGGGAGGCGAGAGAAAGAGGAGTCGACGGCACGCAGCAAACGCACCCATCTGCCGCGCATCAACGGACTCTCGTCGTTGGCAGTGGCGGCGGCGGCTGAAGGCAGGACGAGTTTCTCGAGAAGGAATCCGGACGAGGAGGACGAGGAGGACACGAGCGTCACGGTGCACTCGTCTCGCCCAGCGAACGTCTACGCGGCGTCGCCGTATCGGATACCTCCACCGCCTGCAGTGACAAAGAAACCGAGTCGTGAGAAGAGGAGACAGAGCTCAGGCGTGTTCACATCCAGCATCGATTGAGAGCAAGTCGCAGACTCGCTGCCTCCTGTCGCCTGCCCGCCGCCGCTGTTCCACTTGCTTGTCGCTTGTGTCGTTCTTCGCTCACCGACAGTCGCGTTACTTGGAGTTCATCACCGCCTCGATGGCCTCGACCGTGCGCGGCACCTTGGTCATGTTCTCCGCGCCGTGCGCCGTGACGATCACGTCCGATTCGATGCGAACGCCACCGGTGCCGCGGAAGCGCGCGAGCATCTCCTGATTGATGAACCGCGCGGTCGCCGGGTTGGCCAGCACGTCGTTGATCTGCGCTTCGATGAAATAGCACCCCGGCTCGACGGTGAACACGACGTTCTTCTCGAGCCGGCGCACGTAGCGCAGCTTCTGCAGGATCTTCTTCTCCGAACGCTTGTGGCCGACCGGGAAGCCGCCGACGTCGTGCACGTCGAGCCCGAGCAGGTGGCCGAGCCCGTGCGGGTAGAAGTACGACGAGATCTCGTGGTCCATGAGCTCGTCCACCGTGCCGTTCTGGAACAGGCCGTGCTCGAGCAGGTGCTGCGTCAGCACGCGGTGCGACAGCAGGTGCAGGTCCACGTTCGACACGCCGGGCTTGATCGCCGCGATGACCGCGTCGTGCGCCTTCAGCACGCCCTCGTAGATCAGGCGCTGGTCGGGCGTGAAGCGGCCGTTCACAGGGAACGTGCACGTGATGTCCGACGCGTACCCGTGCAGCTCGGCGCCCATGTCGCACAGGAAGATGTCGCCGTCCTCGAGCAGCTTGTCGTTCGGCGCGCCGGCGTGGCCGTAGTGGAGCGCCGACGCGTTGTGGCCGCTGCCGCAGATGCACGTGTACGCGTTCAGACGCGCGCCGCCCTGGCTGTAGCAGTGGTGCAGGAAGAACGACTCGGCGTGGAACTCCATCTTGCCCGGGCGGATCGACTTCATCACCTCGATGTGCGCCTGCGACGACAGCTGATTGACGAACCGCATGAGCTCGAGTTCCTTCTCACTCTTGACGTAGCGGCACTCGACGAGCACCGGGTGCAGTGCCTTCAGGTCCACACTGAAGTTGTCGATGCCGTCGAACGTCGACGTCGTGACGGTCGTAAGCCCGCTGTCGTTGTTCTTGCCCTGCAGCAGGTAGAGGTGCTGGACCGCGAACTTCTCCTGGAGCACCGCGAGGATCTCGTCCATGTAGAACACCTCGTCCACCTTGTAATGCGCCTTGAAGTACGCGAGCGGCTTGCGGTCGCCGCACCAGAGCTCCCACTCGGCGCTCAGGCGCGGCACGAGCAGCACCGACTTGCCGGTGGCGAGGTCGAGGAAGCCCGCGCAGTCCGGCTCGCGCACGCCGAAGAGGTACTGGAAGAAGCTCTCCTGGCGGAATGCGTACTGCGTGTCCGTGTCGTAGCGGTCGACCTCCGAGCCGCCGTGCAGCAGGATGGCGGACGCGTTCGCCCGCGCCTCCGGGTGCGCGGCGAGGAACTTGGCGATTGCCCCGTCGCGGTGCTGCGCGTGCATCGCGTAGTCGATGGGGAAGAGCTCGTAGCCGCGCGCCGCATCACCGCTCTCGAGGCGGTGGATGTTGTGCGCGTGGTGGTGCTGCTGCGCGTGGCCGTTGGCGTGCGCCGCCGCTGGCTGCGCCTTGTACGAGGCGGCGCGCGACTTCTGCAGCAGTGCGATGGACGCCGCGGCCGCAGCTGCCGCCGTCGCCGCCAGGAGCCCGCGGACGTCGTCGCTGGCGGGAGCCATGGATGATGGATGGAGTTGAGCTGGTGGTGGTGGTGCTGGTCCTGGAGCCTGCTGCTTGCTTCTCGCGATGGAAATCTGCGACTGTGAAGAAATCGAGCGGCTTGGACGACGCGACACGTACAGAAAACGATGTCACTAAGTACGAGAATCATCGACGCTCTATTGCTCCTAGAACTTGCGGGGCTCGCGCGCTTTCTCCTTGATCGAGCTCACATTGAAGCCCCAGAGCGCGACCACAAGCACCGGGAAGCCGAGCCACGCGACGGACGCCGACTGCTTGGGCAGCTTGGACGCGCGGAACGCCTTGCGCTCGGCGAACTCGGTCTGCCGCCGCCCGATGGCCGCCGGCGCCTTGTACGAGCGCTGCGCGTGGTACTGCGCCGTCGTGAAGCGCTCGTACGTGTTGAGTCCCGAGAACATGTTGTCCACATCCTGCGCCGTCATGGCCTTGTACGCGCCGGCGCTGCCCGCCGCGGGCTTGTAGTCCGGACTCGTCGACGTGCCGAACACGTCCAAGTCGTACTTGACGCGCGCTGCCGAGTCGCTCAGCGTGTCGTACGCGGCGTTGATCTTGAGGATCTGGGCCTGAGAGGATGTAACGCGGCGGCCGATGCCAATGGTTCCGTTGGTCAGTCGGTCAGCACATACGCGACGAACGCGGTACGTGACAGCAGCATACAGCACCCACCTTGCCATCCACGCTCTGCTCCTTCTGGCTCTTGGCGCGATCCGGGTGGTACACGAGCGCTAGTCACATACAAGCGCGTTCGAGAGCGAGCGTGAGTGTCCACGCATGCGTGTGCTTCTCGTGGCGAGTGCGCGCATTCGCACCGAGGCGGCGGTAGGCGGCTTTGATTTCGTCTGTGGACGCCGAGCGCGGGACCCCGAGCACCTTGTAGAAGTCCTCGTCGTGGTGCATGGCGGCCATCGTGCGTCTAGAGAGCGTGCGTCGGGGGAGGAAGGCGGCGGCGGAGAGCGGAGAGCAGCGGCGTCGCACGCACGTGCTGCCGCAGTTTTGACAGTTTTGACAGTCGAAATGGCCAGAATTCGAAATGTTGATGGGGAAAAATAGGTGATCATCAATCCTAGATCGAGGCGACGACTCACACTAACTCGGATATTTGTCGAAGTAGCGTGGCTCAAAGCACAAAATAAGGGCAAAACTAGGACAAAATTAGGACAGACCAAAGGCAGTCCGCTGCCACCAGCACCTTCAGCTTCGTCGGAGCGCGAGATCTCGCCATGGCGCCAAAGCGCGAGTGGCAAATCGCCATGACACAGGAACGCCTATGTGCATCACACAGAGCGAGCAGCAAACCGGCAGATCCGGAGTCGGTCGGAGTCAACTACCGCTTCCTGTCAAACACCTGGAAGCCGTCGATCCAACCATCCAACCAACTGCCAAGGCATGTCTGGTCGATCACTGTTTTCAGCCTTACTTTTTTCCTTTTATGGTCACTTTCGCTCAAGCACACCAAGCGAGCAACATGGTGCCGTCAAGCAGCAGCAAGACATAGGTGAAGAAAATACAGTCGACTGGCTCTCGCACATTGGTCATTGTCGATTTCGCTCTCAACCGATGACATCTCGACCGTTGTCGAAGCGCGGACGTCCGCCAGATGATAACTCCGACTTCGAGGACGTAGCTCCCCAGCTCGCGACTCTGCGCTTACGTTCGCAGAAGCGTCCACACGTGGTCCAAGCAGACGAGATCGTTCCCGAGACCGACAGCGAACCAGACCAAGAAAACCCGTCGAGAACTTGGGTTCCCATCAAACAACGCCTGCGCGACGCACTCGGTCTGCTTCGAGCTCTTCTCTTCATCCACGTTGAAGACGAACGCGTCTGCTTGCGACTCCGCGGGTTTCTCCAGTTCCACCAGTGGTCCGTGTCGTGGCTGGCTCTTCTACAATCCAAGAAGTCACTCAAGCGCTCGCTTCCTGAACTTCTTCAAGAGCTTGATCGATGCGCACCCAAAGACAAGACGGAAGAACTCAAGCGTCCAGAAGTAGACCAAGTACTGTCCGCGCTGCTCGCTCACGTCCTGTATGGAGACGTCACGGAGTACCGTCCACTGTTGGAGAAGTTATCGAAGAAGAACCGGCTTGCAATGGATCGAGTTCTCGGCGAAGAGTACACGCGAGAGCTGTTGTCCGGAGGCGGTCTGGTCGATCTTCCTGACTTCAAGTCGTGGTTCAACGTGCGCGTGCGAGAACCCCAAGTGAAGATCAAGCGCTCGCTCAGTGATCTGGGTGTGTTCACACACGTACAGAAATGGACCGTCGACCAGCAAGCACACGATGCGAAGCGTGAAGCTTTTTCAAGAAAGCCAGCGAGAGCGCTAGAGAAGACTGCTGCGACCGTCCGGCGTAACAAGCTGACCAAGGAGCGGAAGGAACGTCAGCAGAAGAAGGAATGGACAAAGAGCGACGAGCAAGCGTACGAGCATGCGGTTCAAGAGATCAAGGAGAAGGCTGCGTCAGTGATGTCGGAAGAGAAGCTGATGATTCGTCGGGCTCGCAAGTATCGTCTGTTCCCGACAAAAGCACAAGTGAAATCTCTCAAACAGTTCATGGGAACATGTCGATGGACGTACAATCAAGCCGTCGCGCACTTCCGGAAGACAAACGAGTTCCAAGCCGATCGCTTGAGAGACTTGTACGTGACGAAGAAGTCGAAGAAGACACTCGAATACCCAGAAGACATGGGTCCGCCACCTGAGTGGGCGTTCGACACCCCGAAGACCTTCCGCTTCAAAACGATGCGGAAGTTCCAGACGAACGTGAAGAGCGCGTTGAGCAACAAGAAGAACGGGAACATCAAGAAGTTCAAGATCGAGTTTTCGAGCAGAAAGCGAACGCCGTTCTTCACGATCAGCGAGGACGGAGTTACAGCTTCTGTCAAGCAGAAGCAGTCGTCGTACTTCTTGTCGGTTTCGGGCTTGAAGGACATTCGGGTGAAGATGAAGACGCACGTGAATATCTCTAGCGAGATTGACATCCTGAACGTCAACGGCTTCTGGTACGTCGCTATTCCAGAGTACGTCCAGCCAGCTCCGTTCGACAATCGCGGCAAGTGTATCGCGTTAGATCCTGGAATCAAGGCTTTCGCGACCGGCGTCGACCTCGAAGGGAATGTGCTGGAGTTCGGACGAGATACCAAGACACATTTGGCGAAGTTGCGTGATCGGCAGAGTGACGCGCAAAGCAAGATGTCGAAGTTCAAGGATCAGAAGGGCAAGACGACTTACCAGCAGTATCGAGCGTACACAAGAGCCAAGCGTGCGTTCACAAGCTGCGTGGCGAAGATGAAGAACTGCGTGAAAGAGCTGCACTACCAGACAAGCGCGTACCTGACGAAGCAGTACGATGCGATCGTGCTCCCTGTAAGGGGACTCAGGCCAGTCCTGCTCACGCAAAGCGAAGAGCTGGACAGCACTGATCCCTTGGCTTGAGGAAGCGTTGGCGAGGCAAAGGGTCTCACGAGAGTGTGAGCCGATTGCCGGTCCTGGCGAGTCTTGAGCCG
>JAASGA010000872.1:0-11589 GCA_023334105.1 Globisporangium nodosum
AGAGAGAGAGAATGCCTGGCATGCAAATGGGGGACTTTGTTGTCTTGCTGCTTCGCGAAGTTATCACCTCCGATTATCTCTCCCTTGAGCGTCAATTCCATTCCAACAAGGAGACTCATGGTGGCCCATGGAGGCTCGGACTTGATCTTCTTGCTGCTCTATCTTCACCTTGATGCCTTGGCTGCAACCGATGTCCACTTCATGGTGACAGGCAGTCTCCGAGATCTTGAACTTTGAAAGTGTGCTTCGACTCGCGCTCGTTCTCTTTGAGAAGCGATACCAGTCTGCAGTCCACGCGTCACTCACTGCACTCGAAATCCTGGAGATGCAAGGAGGTATCGAACGTGTGGCTAACAACCATGTTCTCTCCAACTTGAGGCAGTGGGCGCCTTGCGACTACTGTTGCGACACAAGGTCGCTTCACACCTGCGCCAGCATTGCCGCTTCAACAACAGTGCCGACATGAGCGACAGAACTCGCTCGCTCTAGACCGCTTCAATGGTGTCTGTTCGAGTGTGTGCGCGTGAGTGGCGGATGATCGCCGCCCGCGAAACATTGCCACACGGCTGTGGCTGCAGTGGTGTCGTATGACCCAGCAAGAGTCTCATGCTCGAAGCAACCGGTGAGCGAACTCATCGTGCGTTTCCAGTGCGATGCCAAGAACCGAGTCTTCGAGTTGGGTGCACCGAAACTCGTCTGTGTGGTTGATTGCCTCATGAGGTCGTGTCGTTTTGGCAGCAGTGACCGTGGCGGCGGTGGGGGTGGAGACTTGTATCGAACCACAGGCTTGCTCTATCTTCATCCCGACGACGTGCTTACTTCACAAGGCGCCAGGTGTTGAGATCAGCGGATGCGGTGGCGAACCTCTTGTTGTTGGGGATGCGAAGAGGGGCTCCCTTGTTGCTCCATACTAAGATATTGTCTTGAAGTTAACGTGTGTGCATTTGTATACCATAGTGAAATTCATATAGTTGGTGTGAGCCACACATTTCGTAAAACTCTTATAGATGATACTGCTGGACGTGTTGACCTCTTCATCAGCTTTGACGGCGTATTTACGTGTTTTACTGAGTTGGACTGATTCCCACACGGCCGACGTGGCCACATCAACAGAACCGTAGGACGACCACACGCTTCACCGAATGGTACGGTATTGTAGCAGCCAAGCGTCCTTCTTCGGCGAGACGAGAACACTTGCGCCACCGAAGGCAGCGCAAGTCGCAAGGCAATACGCAAGGCAATGCGAGCAAGAGAACAAGAACGAAGCGTTCGAATCGACGAGTTCATTCATTAGAGTTGGGGCATAGGTTACAGGTACTATCGAGCAATCTCGAGAGTCTCGAGAGGAGATGTTGGTGCCGAGCCGCTGCTGCTGTTGCTGCTGGCTTTCAAAGTAGTGTGCTGCTTGTCATCAGTCCGAGAGCGAGCCGCCATCGCTGTTGCACGAGTTGGCATCCAGGATCTCCACGAGGAAGTCCAGGTACGCGTCGTCGAATCCCAGCAGCGAGTCGCTGTCGTCCGAGTCCGTGAACTCGCTCATCGCGGCATTCGCGCACTCATCGTCGTCTTCTTCTTCTTCGAGGAGCGACTCGATGGAATCGCGGCGATTCTGGCGGTATGGCGCAGGTTGAAGATCCGCAAAGCCCACTAGGTCAGCGGTGGTGGCAGCTCCTGCAGTAGCAGCCGGCGGAGCAGACACTTGGTTAATCGTGAACACCTCCTTCGGAATCGACCGCACAGCGTTGAGACCGTTGCGGATCGGGCCGATGCGCGCGCTGGCCGTGCCGTCGTTTTCAACGACCTTGCACAGCGCGGCCATGTCTTCGTCAAGACGGTGCTCCGGACGCGCAAGCTTCTTGCGGTCCTTGCGCAGTCCGCCTACGCGCACACGGCGAGCGACCTTCTCGTAGTACTTCTGCGCGTGGGTCTGCACCTGGCGCGCCGATCGCGTGCCGATCTGCTCGGCGATGGTCTTCCACGGCCCCTTCGGGTACATCTTGAGTGCCGCGAGGAACTTGTCGTGCTCTTCCTCGGACCAGACGCCGCGCTCGATACCGCGGGTGGTGCTTGGGGTGCTTGCAAAGTTCATGGCTGTTTGGTTGAGGGTGGTGCTTGGTGTCGCTTTGCTTCTTGAGGCGGGCGAGAGGCAGGCAGGCGAGTGAGTGCGCGCTTGAGCTGGAGCTCGTGAGTTGTGAAATGAGCTGCACGGTGGTCGCGAGCGGACGTCTTTCGTTCGCTGGCTGCACACAGCAGCAGCAGTGTGGTGGCGCGCGTGTTGACGTGTGAAAAGCTGCGGTCGTTGGATACACCTTTCGTGCGCGAGCGAGCACACCGTGCGGCGGCGGTGCACTCGCGAGAACGAAATTCGCGTGCAGCAAGTAGCATTTTGTGAGTGAGCGAGCGAGTTGAGTTCAGAGCGCGAAAGTAGGCAGGCATTCACTATGCGACGCCGATGGCGCTTGGGCGAAGGAGGTCTTCCTCCGTGAAAAGGTGCGTGCGTCCGCCGCTGGCGGTGTGGTACTTGTGGTTCGCTTAGTCGATTCCTCCTCGATCTGGGTGCAACCACAGACATGTTGTTGTTTGTATAGCACGTGTAGCAGATCCGACTTTGCCAGAGAGGGTGAAATGGATACAAGCATCTGCACACGTCGAAGTTCGCGCTTTGCGAGCCGTGTGTTGGCGAGCGAGCGAGCGTGTGACTTCAACGAGCGGAGGACCGGCCCGATCGACCGACGGATCCGTAGCAGGACGACGACGACGCCAAGTTCGGGACGATCTCTGAGTCTGACTCGAGGAGCTTGAGTGTACACAATGCCATTTCCACCGTCACGACGCAACCTCGAGCGCAGAGTCGCTTGACGGCGATTTCTTCTCTTGGCCGCACTCGCAGTGCTTCAGCACCAAGTATGGGTCTCCAGGGCAGCTCTGGAGCTTCAAAGCGGCGCAGAGCTTCAGAGCAAAAGCAGCAAGTGGAGGTCGCTGTTGTCATCCGAAGATATCACGAGTTCCTGTGAGAACATCCATCCCATTTATCCGACAAAGCGAGAACATCTCGCTCTTTTGTCGTGCTGGTCGTATAGAGCATTTGTGGTGGTCGCATAGCGCATATTGAGTGGTCCTATAGCGATATCGTGGCGGTCGAATAGCCACATTGCGTCGCAAACCATTTTTGATTCAGATTCAAAGGCTCTTGGAAAATGTATACTGTCGAAGCTTCGACATTGACCATCACTCTGTGTGATTTTTTTGCGATTTTTTGGATGAAAAATCCAAATATCACCTTTTTTGTCGTCTCATCAAGATCTTGCTTCAACATTGACTTTCAGCACCGCCGCTCTCACCGAGACCGGCAGCAGAGCAAGGAATTCGTAGACCACCACGACAGCACTCACTCCAGCACACGCAGTTCGCTCTCCAGGTTGCCAAAGCAATTCGTCCTCCGGTTCGCCGAAGCGCTTTCGCTTCTGCCATCTTTGCACACGCAAAACAGCCTCTTTCACGTTCGCGCTGCGTGGGTGACCTTCGAAGGCGGTCGAGATCCCCCATCCTTGACGTTTGCGTCTGAGCCTCTGTCTGACACACACGCTCACACAACGAGGTTTGTGGCTCGCGCGAGTTCGCGTACCCATTCCAACGTGGCGATCCTTTCCTATCCTCCTGCTGCTGCTTGGATATGGATTGAGCTGACAACCCGAGAGCGTTGCTGCGTACAAGCCGCTGGCGAAGTCCCGACAGCGTCGTGCTTCTTCGTCAAGAGACCTCCTCGTTTGTCCGCACAGTTTCCAGAGTCACACGAGCTGAAGATTCGCTCAAACGACGTTGCGCTTTAGTCGAAGTCAGAACGCGCGCATCATTCGATCTCGCGAAGCATGCAGCTCTAGCGAGTTGGTTTCTGCCCATACAGCGGCGGCTCGAAGAGTTCGGCATGCGTGTGTGCGCGTACGATGCTCGGTGCCAGAAAGCACTTGGTGTCGATTTTTCTGATGAGAAAGATGTGTGAGGTGGGGTGCAGATCGTCGGTACACACCAAACTGTCTCCTTGGTTATTGAGGTGGTCTCCGAATCTGTGATTCGAGTGTCCCAACACGCGCAAGAAGAAGGTGCTGAGCTCTCCTCCACGCACCTCGTTCTCGCTCTCGCTCTCTCTTGCCACGAGAAGCAGTGTATGCAGACCAAGAGAGGATTAGACGGCCGCGAGATTAGACGCCGCGCATGGCTTGCAAGGAGGTCGGTCGCTCTTGCAATCGCCACCTTCTTCCCTCACGTGAGCTCGCATGCACAGTGGTGCGCCGTGTTCTCCACTCTCCGGATGCCGGCTTGGTGGTGCCTTCGAGTCGCTGTTTGGCCACTAATGTAGTGGGTACTGCGCGAAGCATGAAGCGTGCGGCTCGTCCTCCTTCTCCTCCGCGCACACATGCGTGCTGGGTGCACTCTGTACCAGCTCCGCGTTCTCTTTGCCTGTGTGTATGTGCAAGTGGCGCCGTCGACTCCTGCAGCGTCATGCGTGCACCTCGCATGGAGAAGAAGAACAAGCGCCACCATTGTCCAGGTAGACCTAGCGGTGTCCACCGATGTTGGTCGTGCGATTGCCCTCTGCTACGTGAGGCTCCCAGGCGTGCAAGATGCGCGGATGGTACGGCGTACGGCGGGCTGTGCTTGGGGATGGACACGTGCGCTCTACTTGGCGCTGATGTGGACTGCAGTGTGACGAGCAAGATGTGCACTACATTGTGCTATTGCGAGCGCGTTGGGCGAACAGCGTGCAGCAAGAACGATCAAGGCGCGCGCGTGTGTGTGAATGACAAATGCGCATGGTGGCGCTATAATTTACACTTTGCCTGGCTTGCATCGGGCCAATCGCTTGCAGCACGTGACGACATCGATACGTCTTGCGCTGCTACTTCTACTGCTGCTACTGACGACGACGCTGCTCCTCAGCTAATAAATACGAGCTCAGTCGGAGCCGCTCGCTCGCTCGCTCGCTCGCTGGCGGCGCACGCGGGCGGGCGGACTCCGCTGCGCCTCATAATGCGGCGATGTCGCAATCGCTCGACCCGAGGACCTCGATGAGGTAGTCGAGGCAGTAGCCATCGAAGTCCAGGAGCGAGTCCGAGTCGTCCGCAGCCGAGTCCGTCGCGTCGCTCAGCTCCACCTCGCTGTTGCTGTCGTCGTCCCGGTCGTGGAGGAGCGAGTCGATCGAGTCGATCGAGTCGGCGCGCTCGCGTTGCTCCAGTGCGTCAAAGTCGGCGTCGTCCATTGGCGCGTCGACACCCGCGGGCGAGCCGACAGCAGCAGGCGCGCTCGGCATGCACACCGGGTTGAGACCGCGACGCACAGAAGTACTGAGCGACGCGCCGCCGGCGTCGCTCGCCGCAGCCTTGCAGAGCGAGACCATGTCGTCGTCGAGGCGGTGCTCCGGACGCACGAGCTTCTTGCGGTCCTTGCGCAGTCCGCGCAGACGGCGCGCGACCTTCTCGTAGTACTTTTGCGCGTGGGTCTGCACCTGGCGCGCCGAGCGCGTGCCGACTTGCTCGGCGATGAGCTTCCAGGGGCCTTCGGGGAACATCTTGAGGCCGACGAGGAACTTGTCGTGCTCCTCCGCGGACCAGACGCCGCGCTCGACGTTGATGCTGCTACTGCTCTTGGTGCGTTTCTTGCTGACGATGGCCATTCGAGTGGGTGAGAGGTGGTGGTGGTGGTGGCGGGAGTGAGCGAGTTGGTGAATTCGGGAATGAAGCAGCGGACGAATGATGCGGGCGGCGCGCGGATGGGCAGATGGACCTGCAGTTGAGGCTGTCGCTTTGTTGCGGTATGCTGTGTCCAACGCGCCGTCATGCGCGCACGCCTCAGCACATCGCCGCTTAGTCGAGATAGGTTTTGAGTCACACGGTGACATTTCGACGACGAAAAATGGGTTCAAGCTGGCAAAAAGGACCTCCTGGATTTTTCTGTGTGGTCCACATGATGGACAAAGTCGAGGTCATTCATGCCTTCCGACTTCAGACAAGTCCTCAAGGGCAAGAGAGTCCCGAACGGCGGTGCGGCGGACCATAAGCATGAGGAACCACATCAAGTTGATACTCGGTCGCACTTCGCAGTAATTCGTGCGGTAGGCCCGAAGCGTGCGCTGGAGAAAGCTCAATCACTCGAGCGAGCGGACCTCCGCAGGACGGTGCGGATCCCCATAGCGATCGATCGATGCGATCTGGAGCGCCGGCGCAAGAAAGTGAGCGCAGGTGAAAGCGTTGAGCGAGAACCGAGTTGAGATCGCGAACGGCATACGGATCTCCTACTTCTCTCTCACTTTCACACGATCGTTCTTACGATCGTTGCTTCATAGGCCTGAAGTCGGCGAGTGGTGCAGGTGGTGGTGGTGCTGCTGGAGCTCTCTTCGCTTCTTCGACGTCTGCGGGACCATCCCCGACGCATGACACGCTGTGAGGAACTTCTCAAGCGCCACGAGCACCTGCGGCGGTCCGTTGCGCTCCTGGACCGACCGCAGAATCTGCTGCACGCTCTCCTTCCCCAGCATCCGCTGCTGCATCGCCTTCTGCATCCGCTCCATGATCTTCTGGTGCCACACGCGAGGGATCGGTGACTTGACGGTTCCACAGACTGCTGCTCCACGATCGAGCGGTGACGATGCCTGGTTGCTGGCAGAACTCGAGGTCGAGCTCCAGAAGAAGTCGAACACGACGCGGCACTGTGGCAGCACGTGCCACTGCTCGAACGGGAGGCGGTTCGCAGTCGAGAAGAGTCGGAGGCGACGGCACTCGACCGTGAACAGCGCCCCCGTTCGCATCCCAAGCAGGATGTCGGTGAGCGTTTGGTCTTCTACGATCGGTCGGATCAGCTCCTGTGCTCGAACCGCGACGACTTCGCCCTTCCGGTTCAACACAAGTGCGATCTGCTCGAACATATCTGCGCTGATCAGAGAGAGGTCGAGCTTCGACGGCGATGACGGACCACCTGCGTCTGCGGCGCTTGGTGTCGTCAACCTCGAGGCTCCTCGAAGAACGGACTGCAGCGTCAGCGTTGGATGCGACTTCATCGGGGCGGCCAGGTGCCAGTTCTCAGTACTTAGCAGCGTCTTCATGTTCTCGAGCACGACGCGTCCTACTCGGCGCGTGAGCTTCATCATCATCTGCCGCGGTCGCTCGGGCTTCGACAGCGCGCCGATCTCGTGCAGAAACAGCTCGTCCTCCTCGCTGCGCTTCCATATCCGCAGCAGGTGGAACCCCCAGAGTGGGTCTGCGAGAGCCGACTGGTGCACCGCCTCAAACCACGCTCGAGACGTGAGACTCAGGCGATACATCGCCTTCACGCTCATGTACTCTTGGAGCCGCATGAGGTTCTTGCGAGTGGCGCTGGCGCCCGACGCGACCGCGCCGTTGTAGAAGCACGCGGCGAGGCTGACGCCGTTCGCCTGGTACAGCTCCGGGTCTAGCTTGTAGACCGACTGCTGGTACACCTTGCAGTGTCGGGACGCCTCGCCTGTAGCCGTGAGCACCAGTGGCGGGATGTTCGCTGGGAGAACACCCCGCGTGGACGAAATGGACGACCCGCTCCCGCCGCTGGCCTTGATGCGCTTGCGAATGACCGCGCCGTTCGGCTTCCCACCACCAACTGCGCCGACGGAGGACGAAGACTGTGGCGGCGGCGGCGCTGGGCGAGGCACCTCGTCCAACGGTCCTCGCTTGTGCGCCACCTGCAAGAGATCCGAGAGTCCGTCCGCCGACGTCTTCGCCTGCAGCAAGCTGCTGCTGCCCTCGAACTTGCTCTTCTGCGCCGCCTTGTGGACTGCTCGCAGCTTGATCGGAGTTCCGCAGTGCGGCGGGCTCGCCAGCGTCTCCCTCGTCGCGTCCCGCGCAGTGGTGTTCACTTGCAAGCTGGCGCTCACAGACGTCGAGACACTCATGTCGGCGCTCTCGATGGCGTTCTGGCACTCCTTCGAGCAGAACGTCCGCGTCGAGAGCGCTTTCGTCGACGCCTTGAGCTCGCCGCGAACAGACCCCTGCGAGCGCGGGAAGCGCGAGCCGCAGTTCCAGCACGTGGCAAGTTGCTGCCCACTCGTTGGAGGCTTCCGCAGCGGCATCGCGGGCTTCGCGCGCCGCTTCTCGCTCTCACTGTCGTCTGCGTCTAACGTGGAGGCTCGTAGTCCCGTGCTCGTGAGACCGGGAACTCGCGGCGAGATCTGGGGAAAGAACGTCGGAGCGCCGCGCGGACTCGCTGGTGAGGCGTGATCGAGTCCCGCCTTCTTGGCTTTGCTGCTCGGCTCGGAGCGGTCCGCGAACGACGCGGACGCCCTCTCCATCTCCTTTTGCTGCGTGTGGAGCCTCGCAGTGGCTTGCAGGAACGCCTTCCAGTTCGGGTCCGAGAGGACGTCCCGGAAGAGCTGGCGCATCTTGCCTGGAGCCGTGTCGAGCAGCACTCTGCCCGTGATCTGCTCGTAGATCACCACTTGCGCGAACGCGGTCAGCTGCAGCGCCTGCAGGTGCTGCGCGAGCTCCAAGGCGTCCCAGTACGACGGCATGATCGCGTTGGCGTCGGGATCGCCGCCTGTGCTGTCTCGTGCCGAAGAGGAGCCAGGAAGCCCAGCAGCTCCTGGCGGCTGCGTCGCTGCTCCTGTCGACCCGCGCGCCGCCCCTTTCCACTTGGTGCCGCTCTTGCCTGTCCGGTAGCTCTTCTTCCACGCCACGCGCTCGGCTTCCACGCGCACCTTGACGCTCGCGAGGCGGTCTTCCATCTCCGCGATGTCCTGCTCCAGGTCGAGGCTCTTGCTGGACGACATGATGATGATGGCACACACGTCACGTGACAATGTCTATTTGAAGTGGTCTTATGTGCACGGCGTGCACGTCTACGCGAACGGGAGCTTCAGCGCCTGGTACAAGAACGCCATCTCCATCGCGCTCTCCTGGAGCTGCTCGAGCCGCCCGCCGCCGCCAAAGTGACCGTCGTCCTCGCTCAGCTTGAGCAGCAGGAGCTGCTTGTCCGCGCTCTTCTGCGCCGCGCGCAGCTGCCGCAGCTTGTAGACCCACTTCACGGGCTCCCAGAACTGCACGCGCTGGTCGTGCATGCCGCCCGTGACGAACATCGACGGGTACGCTTGGCCCGCGCGCAGGTTCTCGCACGGCGCGTACGACCGCATGTACTTGTACACCTCCGGGTCGCTCGGGTTCCCCCACTCCTCGTACTCGTGCACAGTCAGCGGCAGGCTCGGGTCCTGCATCGTCTCCAAGATGTCCAGGAACGGCACCTTGAGCACCATGGCGCGGAACAGCGACGGGTGCTCGTTCGCCATGTACCCCATCACGAGTCCGCCGGCGCTCACGCCCTTGCCGGCGAGCCGCGTTGGGTTCGTGAACTGCTTGTCGAGCAGGTGGCTCGCGCATGAGAGGTAGTCGTCGAACGTGTTGCGCTTGTGGAGCCCCTTGCCGTCGTGGTACCAGCGCAGTCCGAGCTCTCCGCCGCCTCGCGCGTGCGCGAGCGCGACGATCCACCCGCGCTCGAGCAGACTGAGGTGCTCGAGCTCGAACTGCGCCTCGAGGTTCGTGCCGTACGCGCCGTAGCCGATGAGGAGCGTCGGGTTCTGGCCGTCCAGCTCGATGTCTCGGCGATGGACGAGCGTCAACGGCACGTCCACGCCGAGGCTCGTGCGGCTCGGAACGTACAGCCGCTGGCAGGTGTACAGCTCCGGGTCGAACGCTGCGTGCTGCTTGGTGTTCTTGCGACGCCGCGACGACTCCGACCGAGAGCTTCGCTTCGCTTCGCTGCTCTCAGCCGAGATCTCCTTGAGTACCTGTAGCTCGTGCGCGGTCATGTCGTAGTCGTAGACGATCTCCGGCACCAGCGGCGTCGAGATGGAGAACCGCACCGACTGAGCCGTGACGTCGCGGTTCACGCCCGGGCTGACCCGACAGATCTCGTGCTTGGCCGGCAGCGGCACGAAGTGGCTCTCGACCCCTTGCGGGTCGTTCAGAGGACACACGCGGATCCGCGGGACGCTCGCGACGCGCTCGTACAACACGAGGAAGTCGCGGAACAGATCCACGTCCTCGATCTTCACGTCCGGGGACTCCGGCAGGAACACCGTCCACTGCTCGCCGGTCAGCGACGTCATGATCTTGTAGTTCGCTGCTTGGTCGGCGTTCGTGACGATGAAGAAGCGGTCGCTCGCGTGGTCGGCAAAGTATGCTGTGCCGGGCTCGCGCGCACGCAGCAGCCGCGGCTCGGCGCGCGCATCGGCGCTCTCCAGCGCGTAGATCTCGGACGTGTTCTTCGAGTTGCAGTTGATCAGGACAAACGCGCCGTCCTTCGTCTGCGAGACGTCGACGAAGAAGCCGTCGTCCTGCTCCTCGTACACCTGTGTACAGAGCACAGCTCACAGGTTGTGAGCCCAACCGTACGGGAACGAACCGCGTCGACCGACCGCCCTCACGTACCAGCTCCTGCGTCTCCGCGTCGCAGTCGTAGCGGTACACGGCGTACGGCCGGCGGTGCGCGTCCACGCGCGTGTAGTAGAAGCACCGCTTGTCGGCCACGCTGCACCACTCGGCGTTGCGCACGCCCAGCAGGTCGGCGCCGAGCGGCACGAGCCGCTGCGAGCGCAGGTCCTTGACGAACGCGCGGCACTGCTCGTGCTCGTTCTCCATCACGAGCAGCAGCCAGCGCTCGTCGGGCGAGACCTTGAGCGCCGCCACGAACGGGAAGTCCTGCGCCAGCAGCGGCTCGCGGTTCTGGTCGAGCACGGTCTCCTCGCGACCGCTCGCGCGGTGGCGTCGCCAGTACGCCTGGTAGTTCTCGCCGGCCGACTGCCGCATGAAGTACTCGTACGAGCCGATGCGCTCCGGGATCGTGGCGTCCTCGCGCACGAGCCGGCGCCGCAGCTCGAGGTAGAGCGTGCGCTCGGTCTGGCGGAAGCGCGGCTGCGCGAGCTGCTGCGAGAGGTACGCGCGCTCTGCCTGGAAGCGGGAGCATTGCGACGTGGTCACCGTATCATCAGAGGACCCAGGGAGAAAGAGTCTGCGTGTACCTGAAGGAACCGCTGGAGCTTCGGATGGTGAGGATCGCGCAGCCATCGCCAGTCGTTCTCGGTGCTGCTGCTGCGGCCGGCAGAGAAGAGGCGGAGCAACGCGGGTGCACACGGTGTGTGCTCCAGATGCGGAGAGCGAGCTCTCGCCGAGCGCGAGCGGAGGAGCAGCAGCGCGGGTGCTGCGCGCACGGGCATCATGCGAGCCATGAGGGCTCGGAGAGTGGAAGGAGAGGCTTGCCACTTGGTAATGTTTCAAATTTGACTTTCTAATCTGAAACATACCTCTAAAAACCGCCAATTTTTGAAACAAATGATGCAATTCTAAAACCCTATTTTGCTAATATAGAAATTTTACGGTTTTAGAAGAAAGTCAAATAGCATTTGGGAATCGATGTCAAAACCATTTTACACCCCTGGCCAAAATTATAAAACCACACACTCTTTTGCTCGTAACTTTTGAACGGCTGCAAATCTGAGCTCGCTGTTTGGATATGATGTTTGTTAGTGTGTGCTTGTTCGGAGAGACGTGCAATCGTGCTCAAAATCGAAGTTCG
>JAASGA010000873.1:0-11588 GCA_023334105.1 Globisporangium nodosum
ATTAGCGCGCGCGAGCTCATGTGTCAGCAGTATGTCGTGTTGGTTCGTGTTGTCTGTTGCATGACCTGTTGCTTGACCTTCTTCCATGCCGGAGCAGGAACACGCGGATGTGGTGTATAGATGTATGGATGCAGCTGACACAGAAGAGCATGTCAGCAACACATGCAACATCAGCACGAGAGAGCTTGGACAGCAACGCACCGTGCTGACAGGCTCGGTCGTCGCTGTGTTGAGCGCGCGCTGCTGTTCGAGTGCTCTGATCTGGAACAGCACGCCCGTGAAACTCTTCCCCTTCGAGATCCACTCCAGCCGGCGCACAAACCGATAGCGCTCGTCGTTCTCGAGCGACATGACCGCCTGGACCAGTCGCTTCTTCGCGTACTCGGACGCGACGTGAACGGTGTGATCGCCCACGTCCTTCGGAACGGGGTCGTAGTGGCACATGGGATAGCGCGTCTGGACGTCCTTCTCCCTGATGAGGACGTTCACGATCCCCTCTGCAGTGCTCGCACACACCAAGATCGGTTCGATTGGCTGCTTCTGCTCCAGCAACCGCTTCTGTCTCTCCACAAACTCGAGGTCTTGCCGGAGATACACGCTTGCCACGCCGCCGAAGGTCTCAAAGTCTTGCTCGATCGTACTCCGGTTCACGCGGCGGATCTTTGCTTCGTTGACGCCAAGCTCCGCATCCAGTCTCAGCGCGACCGACGCCTCCACCAACTCCCCACACGTCCACACTGGCATGTAGAGCGTTTTGCAGCAAGGGTCCTTGAAGGTGCATCTGTCCCAAGACTCGTTGGGACTCGTGCACACGATGTACTTCGTCCCGGGTTGTGGAGTATCCGGTGGTCCGTCGCACAGGCAGATGCACGGTCTCTCTTCCTCGGTCGTACCGGTCTCGGCTCGGTCAACGAAGGTCGGCAAGTCCACTCCGCTCTTTGTGAGCTTTTCAAATCGCTCCTCGCGCTCTGCTGTCGCTGGGAGTCGAGCCACCGCCTTGATCAGCTTCTGCCTGCAACTGTGCGCCGAGATGACGATCGTCGCGTCGGGGTGCTCCTTGACGTAGCGCACGTAGAAGTACGCGAGGAACAGCGACTTGCCGATGCCTATAGACAGTGACGCAAGAAGCAAGAGGCACACACACAAGCCATTCGTGATAACGCGTGATCGAACATGCGCAGACACCACAACATCACAGACACATCACAGACACTACAGATACCACACACACTACAGACAACACACGATCGATCGCTCACGCACCTGGAGTTCCTGTGATCATCACGCCCTTCTTGCCCCACTTGAACAGGGTGTGCATGACGATATCGTAGTACTGCGCGTAGCACTCGCGCACGAAGAATCGGGTGCGGTCATACCCGACCTTCATCGGGAAGAACGCTGGGAACTCCTCGGTTCGCGGATGCACCGCCGTCTCCATCTTTGCAAGGGTTTGGAAGCTGCCGTGTATCTGTGTTCCATCACTTTGTGCAGTTGTTTGTGAGTGTGTTGGTGCAAATCTGCAAGTGAGCTAGCGAGAAGTGAGCCGTGCTCCAGCTCTTGGTCGTTCTCTCCTTCGCCATGTGAGTGATCGATGCGCCAGCTTAATCTGCTGCTGAAGCAGAACAGAGTTCGAGGGACCGACCTCGTGGCTTAGGCTCTCTTTCAAACCGAGACAGAAGCTGATCTCTCGGAGTGCTCACACCATTCCTTCTAGGTCGGCTCGGTTTCTGAGGTGTAGTTGGACACCGTGACGATCCAGAGACATCAGACAATACGACGCGAGAGTGGGGCATGCTGCACCGATACGGTATGCTTTCTTTGACGACGAAGACTTGCGGCGCTTGCGTGAGGCACTCGCCATTGAGAGGAACGCACTTGACACTTTGTAGACTTCTCACATTGCGAGTGTGGCGAAGCGCATGATCGAGAACTTTGGTCGTTAGTGATCCTTCGATAACGCAAGCACTTGAGTAGATACCAGATGCAGGTTAGTCAGTGACACCACAGTTGCGTACCGAGGCACGAGCTTGAGCATTGCGTGCTTTCACCACGGAGCAGCAAGCAAGAACTGTGGATTGCCAAGGGTTCGTACGTCATCCAGTGGAAAGAGAGCACCACTACACAATGAAATCGCGATTCAAATGAACGCAGTCTGTGCGTTCGAACGACGCGAGCTGATTTGCATACCCTCGAGGACCTGGAGCGCTGGTGGATTGTGGAAATGAGTCTTTGGTCTTCATCATGAAACGTGAAATGTGGTCCACATGGACAAAAAGGCAACTTGTACATGCATTCTCGATGTGGAGTGGATGTCAATCAGTGGCAGAGACGGGGCAAGTGAATGGAAACAATCACAACTTTGTGGTAATCGGATCGATTGCCACAAACTCGTGATTGTTTCACGTGGCAGGTGTCCCGTATCACCACCATACCACGCGATCGCTCTCAAGCGTGTGACAGACGCCGCTCCATTGCTCCAGCGTGCGGGCGAGAAGCTAATCTCGCGTTCGGGGCAATCAATCAACGACCGAGGAGGCGATTGATTGCCCCGAGCTCGTGATTAGTTTCATCGGTAGCAGCAAGAGGAGCCCCCACTCACACGCGATACATACACCGCTCGCGATCGCTCGATACACTCGGTGTCGGTCTCTGCGCCAGCATCGGTATCAGCGTCGACTGCCGCTGCTACTGCTGCTGAACAAGACGCATTCCTGCATTTGCCACCTCGCAAGCGCACCACCACCACCACCACAGCAACAACAACAACAACTGCTTCAAGGCGAGCTACCTGTCACCACCCGCACACGACCGCACTCGAACCAGCACGACACCCGCCCCCTTCTCCTGCTTGACGGACGACTCAACACCACCATGGCGCCTTCGAACAATCGCAAGGTCGCGGACGCCGAATCGGACGATCCGCAAACGCAGTACGCGGAGGTGCTCACGCCGCGCGTGGACACCCCCGGTGGCAACCATGGAGACGCCACCGCACTGGATGTGAAGAATAAGGGCACCACTGGCGGCAGCGACGACGACACGGACAGCGCCGAAGGCGTTGACGGCAGCGGCGACAAGAAGCCGAAAACCGAGCCTGGCGTGCCTTTCAAGGAGCTCTACCGCTTCGCGACGCCGATGGACAAGTTCCTCGTCGCTGTCGGAGTGATCACCGCCGGCATCAACGGCGCGCTCTTCCCGTGCATGGCGCTCGTGTTCGGCAGCGCGATCTCGGCGTTCGCGCAGGTCGACCAGGCAGTCGACAAGGACATCGTAAACACCGCGGCGCTCAACTTCCTGCTCATCTCGATCGGGCTCTTCGTGACCGACTACGCCTACTTCGTGCTCTTCTCGTACACTGCGGAGCGCCAGGTGAAGGCGCTGCGCGACCACGCGCTCAAGCACATGCTCTACCTCGACATCGGCTGGTACGACAGCACGGACGCGCTCATGCTCTCGAGCCGCCTCACGGGCGACACGGTGCTAATCAAGAACGGCATGGGCCAGAAGCTCGGCGAGGCGTTCAAGTTCCTCTGCCAGTTCATCACGGGCTACGCGATCGGCTTCGCGAAAGGTTGGGACATGACCCTCGTCATGATGTGCATCATGCCGATCATGGCCGTCTCGCTCGGCTTCGTCGTCCGCCTCATGCGCGCGCGCGCCGAGATCTCGCAGAAGATGTACGCCAAGGCCGGTGCGATCGCGGAGGAGACGCTCGGCTCGATCCGCACCGTGGTGTCGCTCAACGGCGAGAAGCGTGCGATCGACAAGTACAACGCGCAGGCGCTGCTCGCAGAGGCGGAGAACATCACCGCCGCCAAGTACTGGGCGGTCATGATCGGCGTCTTCATGGCGTGCGTGTGGGTCATGTACGCAGCCGGGCTGTGGTACGGCGGTGCCCAGGTCGCCGATAACAAGACGTCGCCCGCCGAGGTCTTCCAGGCATTCTTCGGCGTCTTGCTCGGCACGCTCTCGGTCTCACAGGTCGGACCGAACATCGGTGCGGTGGCGCAAGCGCGCGGCGCCGCAGCGGCGCTCTACAAGATCCTCGACACTCCGTCCAAGATCGACGCGTCTAAGAACGAAGGCGTCGTCCCGCCATCATGCTCCGGCCACATCCAGGTGACCGACGTCTGCTTCACGTACCCGAGTCGTCCGGACGCGCCGATCCTGAACAGCTACAGCCTCGAGATCGCGAGTGGACAGACAGTGGCGTTCGTCGGCTCGAGCGGCAGCGGCAAGAGCACGCTTGTGTCGCTCCTCGAGCGCTTCTATGACCCGACGAGCGGCGCTATCTACCTCGACGGCCGCGACATCAAGACGCTTAACGTCAAGTGGCTGCGCTCGCAGATCGGCCTGGTCTCGCAGGAGCCCGTGCTGTTCGCGAATACGATCGCCGCGAACATTGCCGGCGGCGCGACCGACATCTCCCGCGAGCAGGTCGTCGCCGCGGCGAAGCTCGCGAACGCGCACGCGTTCATCATGTCGCTCCCGCTGAACTACGAGACGCTCGTCGGCGAGAAGGGTGTGTCGCTCTCAGGCGGACAGAAGCAGCGCGTGGCGATCGCCCGCGCGGTCGTGCGCAACCCGAAGATCCTCGTGCTGGACGAAGCCACGAGCGCGCTCGACAACGAGAGCGAGCGCGTGGTGCAGGCGGCGCTGAACGACTTGATGGCCAAGACCCAGATGACGACGCTCGTGATCGCGCACCGCCTGAGCACGGTCCGCCACGCCGACAAGATCGTTGTGCTCTCGGGCGGCGCGGTAGTCGAGGAGGGACCGCACGACGAGCTCATCAACATTGACGACGGCGTCTACCGCAACTTGTACTCGATCCAGGAAGCGAAGGCGCAGCAAGAGGAAGCCGAAGTGTCCGCGTCGCTCAGGGAGGCTCACGAGGATGTGGCTGGAGCGACCATGCTGCTGCGCAAGGTAAGCAGTCACCACTCGATCCAGTCCGCTGACGCGCTCCTGGACGCCGTCGACGGGGATACCTCGACTATCCCGACCAAGTCGTTCACGATCGCAGACGCGGCGGTGTTCAGTCGCCCGGAGCGCAAGCAGTTCGTGCTCGGGCTCGTCACGTCCGCTGTGAACGGCTTCGCGTTCCCAGTGTCGGCCGTTCTGGTGAGCGAGATCGTCGCGAGCATGACGCAGTACTACACCGCGTTCCAGCGCTCGGGCGACCGCGCGTTCCTCGACGCGCTCTCGGATGACATCCTGGTCTACGGCCTCTGCTACGCTGGTGGCGCGGTCGCCGTATTTGTCGTCACGACGGTGCAGAACTTCTGCTTCAAGTACATGGCTGAGAAGCTCACGTCGCGGCTGCGTGGGGTGCACTTCGCGGCGCTGTGCCGCCAGAACATCGCGTTCTTCGACGAGAAGAAGCACGCAACTGGCGCGCTCACGGCTGACCTGTCCACGAACGCCACCAAGGTCGCGCTCATGTCGGGCGACTCGCAGGGCCGCGTCGTGCAGGCATTGTTCACGTTCCTCGCAGCGATGGTGATCTCGTTCGGCACCGGCAGCTGGCTGCTCACGCTCATCATGCTCATCGTGTTCCCGATGCTGATCTTCAGCCAGTATGCGCGCATGATGCACATGCACAAGGCGGAGGGGCTCTCGGACGAGCTCGCAGAGGCCGGCGCGCACGCCTCCGAGGCGCTCAGCAACATCCGCACCGTGGTCGCGCTCAACATGGAGGCGCCGCTCGCCGACAAGTTCGGTGCGCTGCTCGACGCGCCGATGCGCAAGGGCCACCGCGAAGCCAACGTCAACGGCCTCTCGCTCGGCTTCGCGTCCTTCATCATGATCGCGACGTACGCGCTCGTGTTCTGGTATGGCGCCAAGCTCGTGGACAGAGGCGACATCGACTTCAAGCAGATGATGCGCACGATGATGGCGATGATGATGTCGGCGCAGGGCATCGGCAGTGCGGTGTCGCTGCTCGCCGACTCGGACAATGCGAAGAAAGCGGGCGGTGCGATCGTGGCGCTGCGCGACCACGAGCCGGCCATCGACGCGTTCGCTGAGTCCGGCGCGAAGCCCGCGAGCGTGCAGGGCAAGATCGAGTTCAAGGACATCACGTTCCGATACCCGACGCGCAAGGAGGTGACCGTCCTGAAGGACTACAACCTGACCGTCGAGGCCGGTGAGACCGTGGCGCTGTGCGGTCCGTCGGGCGGCGGTAAGAGCACGATCATCTCGCTCCTCGAGCGGTTCTACGACCCAGAGCACGGCCAGGTGCTCCTCGACGGCATGGACACGAAGAAGCTCAACCTGAACTGGCTGCGGTCGCAGATCGGTCTCGTCAGTCAGGAGCCGACACTGTTCACCGGCACGATCGCCGAGAACATCGCGTACGGTCTGCCGTCGAGCCGCGCCGAGATCGAGACGGCCGCCAAGATGGCGAACGCGCACGACTTCATCACGCACTTCCCGGACGGCTACGACACGCACGTGGGCTCCAAGGGCGAGCAGCTCTCGGGTGGCCAGAAGCAGCGCGTCGCAATCGCCCGCGCGATCCTCAAGAACCCGGAGATTCTGCTGCTCGACGAAGCCACGAGCGCGCTCGACTCGGAGAGCGAGAAGCTCGTGCAGGAGGCGCTCGACAAAGTCGTGGCGCTCAAGCGCCGCACGACCATCATCATCGCGCACCGCCTCTCGACGATCCGCAAGGCCGACAAGATCTGCGTCGTGAGCGGCGGCAGGATCGCTGAGCAGGGCTCGCACGCCGAGCTGCTCAAGCTCAACGGGCTGTACACCCGCCTGGTCGAGTCGGCGTCGTCGTGAGCAGTGAGCAGTAAGATTGCATACTCCTAACTCCATACACATGTGTGCCGCACGAGCATGCTCCCATGCTCTCTTCTTGGCTTCATAACCTTCTGCACAGTTGGACTAGAGCTCCTGGCGGTCGTCGGCTTCACTGGAAGGCGTCGCAAGCGCCTGCACGATGTCCTGCTCCAGTGCGAACGGCGACGTCGTGGTGCCGTACCGCTTGAATGGCACACCGTCGACGACCAGGAACTTGGAGAAGTTCCACTTGATGTCCGGCGTGATGAAGCCCGCAAGCTTGCTCTTGAGGAACTTGAACAGCGGGTGTGCGTCCTCGCCGTTCACGTCGACCTACATCGGTGATCAAAACCAAGATGAGTCGTGAGTAACTAGTTTTGTGAGAGACGCACCAAGGCGCATAACGACACCTCTTGCTACTGGTGCGCACCTTGGCGAACACCGGGAAGGTGATGGCGTAGTTCTCGTGCACGAACTGGCGGATCTGGTCCGGTGTGCCCGGCTCCTGCGCGCCGAACTGGTTGCACGGGAACGCGAGGATCTCGAGTCCCTGGTGCGCGTACTTGTCGTACAGCGCCTGTAGCTCGCGGTAGTTCTGGTCCGTGTACCCGCAGGCGCTCGCGACGTTGACGACGAGGATCGCGCGCTTGGCGGCGAAGCTGCGCAGCGTCACACGGTCGCCAGCGAGGTCGGTCACGGAAAAGTCGAAGAACGTCTCCGCATCGTCAGCCTCTTTGCTGTTGGTAGTAGTTGCGTGCGCGAAGGTCGCGATTGTCGTCAGCAGCAGCAGCAGCAGCGCGAGCACCAGCGTCGCTCTCGAGGAGCTCTTCGCCATGCTTGTCAAAGTCCAATTTCAAAAGATATGTTTTTTGACATGGAAACTATACCTCCTGCATTTCATCATTACTGAAAGTGCTAAAGCTGCTCTACATCACTTGACAATTTTATTGATTAGGGCGCAATTCAGAATACCAGATTGTTGGTAGCGAGATAATCGAGGTACCCGCGATAAATTTGGCGCCAAAACGCGCTCCGCCAAAGTGCGAAAACCTCGAAGAGCAACGAGGGAGAGGCACCGCTGGAGGAGCTTGCTCGCTGGCTGCTGAAGAGCTGCTGAAGCTGCGTGCGTGCTGCTTGCATCCCCAATAGCTCCAAGACCTGCAGCGTCATGGACGGCAGCGCGTCCCCGCGACAGCCGGCGCGTCCCGAGCACCGCGGCTCCGGCTCCGGCGCAACTGCGAGCAGCAACGGGAAGAAGCCGCTGCTGCTGAACCGCTCGGCGGAGGAGCTGCGCCGCAACGGGCTCAACATGGAAAAGATGATCAAGAAGAACGTGATGGCGAGCTCACGGCCGGGCAGCCTCAAGCGCGGCCTCGCGGTCGTCGAGTACTTCAAGGCGAAGAACAAGCAGAGCGACGGCGGCGACGCGAGTGACGAGCTGCACACGGGCGCATCAGCGCCGGTGAAGCGCACCAAGCTGTCGCCGCCCCCGCCGCCAGCGCAGGCGTCCACGCCCAGTCGCGCTCCCAAGGCGGTCAGCTTCACGGTGCCAGGAGAGAGCGCGGCGCCGCCTGCGACAGCTGAGGTCGTCGAGACCATCTCTGTAGCGTCACCGTCGCCCCGCAGATCCGCCAACCATGGTGCTGCGAGGACGAACCTGTTGCTCTCAGCGAAAGCGACGGCTGCGGGCGTGCAGCCGCTAGACGACAGAGCGTTCGCGCCGCGCGGCCCGCCGTCGATCACGCGGCTCAGCCAGCAGTTGACGAGCCCGCTGCGTCACCGCAACTCGCCGGTGCGATCCCGGATCCAGGCGATGACAGAGGAGACGATGCGGCGCATCTCCGAGACGTCGGCGAACAGCGGAACTGTCTCGGGCGGCAGCGGCGCTAGCATGGGACTCACAGCGGCGCTGGAGCAGGTGGACATCGCGCCGGCAGCCCGCACGGCGACGGCCAAGTCCCCGTTCCAGTCGTTCCAGTCCAAGTTCACAGCTCAAGCGCAGAGCCAGCGTAGCCCCGCGAAGGCGGCGTCGCTCTCGATGCTGCTGGCGTCCCCCATGGCGGCGAACCCGCCGCACCAGCTTCCCCCTCGAAGCGGCCCGGCTGTCGTCGACCTCTCGCAGACCAACTCGGCCGAGAAGGCGCCGGCGACGCCGACGCGCACCAGCTCGGCTGTGGCGACAGTTCTGAGCGCGCGCTCGCCGAAGCCCGCGAAGCCGGCGCGCGCGCTGTTCGGCAGCTCGCGCAAGGCGGTCGCGTCCAAGTCGATGTGCTTCTCGACGGAGGGCGTGGCGACGTCGCTGGACGTGAGCCCGGACGGCGAGATCGTCATCGTGGGCTACACGGACGGGTCGGTGCGGCTGTACGAGATGGACAGCAACGTGCCGAGCGACCGGCACGGGTATCTGCTCGGCCACATGGACGAGGAGTCGAGTCAGAGCGCCGCGAACGCGAACCTGCGCGTGAAGATCACGGCCGACGGCCGCTACGTGTTCGTCGGCTGCCGCACGGGCCCTCGTATCGTCATGAGCATCAACCTGCACAACTACCGGAACGAGAAAGGTGCGCGCTCTGCGTGGTTGGATGCGTTCAGGAGGCTGTGGACTCACACTTAGCTATCGCGTGGTGGGCTCGTGCCTGCAGAGAACGACGACGAAGACTTTGAGCATCTGCAGAAGTACTTCCACTCGCATACCCGACTCCGGGTACGCTGTGTTGGCGCTGAATCTACTGGACTTGTGTGTGTGTGAAGCTTACGGTGCGTGTCATTGCAGGGGTTCTCGGACGTGGCCAAGTATGTGGCGCCGAACGGGAAGGCCAGCAACCGGTGCGTCCTGAGCGTGGTGTTGAATCACGTTGGTCTCCTGCTCCAAGACTCACACTGTGGCTGACTGCAGCAACGCGTACTACTTCGTGACCGGACTGGGCGTTGGGAACCTGAACATGTGGCGGTTTGAGGAGTCGGCGTCGTCCGGGATGGAGCCGGCGTGGAACTACCTCTACACGTTCCAAGCAAGCGGGAACACTGCGATCGTGGCCGAGTTCCTCTCTGGAGAGAACGGAGCGCTGACGCTCGCAGCGACGTGTGTCGACCGAAACATTCGTGTGTGGGAGCTGGAAGCTGGCACGCAACCTGCAGCTAACGAGAGTGACAGCGGCGGCAACGAGACCGGCGACGACGACGAAGACAGCCAGCTTCGCGCGAGTGTGCATGTGATCAAGTCGCACCAGGACATCCCGAACACGAAGGACATCACGGCGATCTTCGGCGAGTTCGCGTACGGGATCGGAGCGACGGGCGAGGCGTACCGTATCTCGATCCGCGAACCGAGCGCTCGGCAGACGTTCGACCTCGAGAAGCTGGACGGCGGCAACAGCAGCAAGTCGCGCCGCTCGATGATCCTGCTCGAGTCGGTGTTTGCAAGCGACGACGGCAAAGTCATGATCGCCGTGTCGACGGAAGGCGTCTTCTACTACTCGAGCAATGTCGGGAGCGACCCGGGCGTGCCGTCGTATCTGCGCATCATCGGTCGGAATGCGTCGCTCAATCCGCAGTACAAGACCCCGATGAAGGTGTACACGCCGCGCGTGGTGGAGCCAGCCAGCACGGGCAAGGCGCCACCACAGACACCGCCACAGCTCGAACCGATGATGGCGGTCGTGACAAACCCGCAGAGCGAAGACGACGGCGACGAAGGATACTTCAACGTGGACCCGACGGAGGGCTTCGCGTCCCGCTGGATGGTGCCGAGCCGCGGGCAGGACTGCTGGGTCTGCGGCGTGCGCAACATCTCCCACTGGCAGGCGCCGTCGGAGCAGCAGCAGCAGAAAGCGGCGGCAGCGCAACAGGAGATCAGTCAGCGCAAGCACCGCCGCCAGCAGCTGCAGGCGAGACGATCGTCTGGTGCATCGAGTGACCGACGAGCGAGCGTGGATGCGGCGTCGCCTGCGCCGTCGAGCGGCAAGGGCGATACACCTGTGAGCAGTCCGACGCGCGCTGCGAAGGCGAAAGCAAAGACGAAGAAGAGCTCAGTACCCTTGGTGCTGGTGAACTCGAAGCCGAGCTCCAGCATCATCGTCGCGAGCAGTCCGAGCGTGACGCAGGGAAAGCCGCCTTCCGGATCGAGCAAAAAGGCTCGTCAGCGCATTGAGACGGACGAGGATGACGGTCCAAGCGGCGGTAGTGGCGGCGTCAGCGTCAGTGACGCGCAGTCGAGCGAACTGGCGGAGGAGCTGGAGCGGTACAAAGATCGCTACAACAAGATCGTGATGGAGTGGCAGCGGCGGCTGAAGGGTGAGCGGCAGATGCGGCGGCTGTGGAAGACGCGCGAGACAGAGTTCAACAGCGAGCTGGATGACACGCTGGAGAAGCTGTACGCGGCCGAGCAGGAGCTGCTGGCGCTCAAGGAACAGCACAAGGACGCGGAGAAGCGGTACATCTTCGAGAAGCTCAAGGCAGAGCAGCAGAGCTCGGTGAAGGTGCGGTACGAGCAGCTCTGCGAGCAGATGGCGGAGAAGCTCACGCACGTGGACGATCAGAAGCGCGTGCTGGAGCAGACGACGCGCACGCTCTTGCAAGAGGTGGACCGCAACACGCGGTCGCTCAAGACGTCGGCGCTGCTGGAGCGCAACGAGTGCGTCGTGTGCAAGGACAAGGAGGCGAACACGGCGATCATCCCGTGCGGCCACCTCGTGTTCTGCGAGGAGGACGGCGACGTGTACCGGCGTAACTCGCCGGCGAACCACGTCGTGTGCCCCGTCTGCCAGCGCGAGCTCATCTCGTTCCTCCGTATTTATAGC
>JAASGA010000874.1:0-11568 GCA_023334105.1 Globisporangium nodosum
AGTACAAAGATCGAGAGCGCAACAACATCCAATGACATGTACAAGCAGGAAGTACGCGCACTCGCGCAACGAGAGTCGTGGTGAGGAACGATTAGCAATTGCGACCAGCCATGAGGGGCTCCCATCTCGAGCAGCATTGCGACCAACCTCGACTTGAGCATTGGTACTCAGTTCGAGTGTAGCTTCGGTACACCAGATCGGTTGCCATGGACTTGAGCCATTGCCATTGTAGAAGAGAGAGAGAGAGAGAGAGAGAGAGAGAGATTCTGTATGCTCAAACATCCCTTTGTTTTTCACTATTACATTTTGACACCGAGGACTTTGTTTTTTCACTATCCAACTTGAAGAAGAATCACGACGCTGATTCGATGAAGTCTCATTTCCCATCCTGCTTGCTTACTCCCTCTTGCTTGCACGCGCCACGGCCCAGATCCGCTTGAGTATGCTCCGTCAGGCTACGCGACGCGCGCTGCAGCAGCAGCTGCAAACAACTTCGCGCGCGCTCTCCACCGCCGCGTCGTCGTCGTCGTCGCCGCTCTCGGTGCTCGTGATCGACGGGTACTCGAAGGACGGCCGCGCGGACCTGCAGGCGGGCGGCGCGAGCACCGCCGGCGTGCTCTACCAGCAGCTGCTCAAGAAGTGCACGCCGCGCGGCGACGTCGTCGCGGACATCGTGTACCCGGCGGACGAGGACTTCGCGTCGCCGGACCTCTCCAAGGTGCGACGACGATGACGACCAAGTTGAAGTTGCATGATGACCTCGACCAAGGCTATGTGCTAACACCACTACCTACTGCTGCTGCTGCTGCTGCTGTTTCTCTGCTCCTAGTACCACGCGGTGGCGTGGACCGGGTGCTCGCTCACGATCTACGAGACGCAGGACGTGCGCGTGTCGAAGCAGGTGGCGTTCGCGAAGCAGGTGTTCGAGTACGGGCTGCCGCAGTACGGGAGCTGCTGGGCGGCGCAGATCGCGGTGGCGGCGGCCGGCGGTCACTGCGGCAAGAATCCGCGCGGGCGCGAGATGGGCATCGCGCGCAAGATCGCGCTGACGCCCGAGGGCCGCGCGCACCCAATGTTCGAGGGCAAGCCGAGCGTCTTCGACGCGTTCACGAGCCACAACGACGAGATCACGCACATCGCGCCGGGCGGGCTCAACCTCGCGGGCAACGACTTCACGTCCGTGCAGGCGGTGGCCATCCGCCACCTCAACGGCGACTTCTGGGCCGTGCAGTACCACCCAGAGTACGACCTGCACGAGCTGGCGCGCCTGACGTACTGCCGCCGCGCCAAGCTAGTTGAGCTCGGCTTCTTCCCGGACATGAAGAGCGCGGACGAGTACGTGGACGACCTCGAGAACCTCCACATCGACCCGTCGCGCTACGACATCGCGTGGCGCCTCGGCATCGACGCGGACGTGATGGACGAGACGATCAAGAACTGCGAGACGCGCAACTTCATCAAGTACCTCGCGCTGCCGCACAAGGCGCTGCTGGAGGGCAAGAAGTAGAACGACGACGCGGCTGTCTCCCGCCCGGCGTCTCCCACACTCGTTCCAGCCAGCCAACCGGCCAGCCAGCCACCCCCATCATCCAATGAAGCAGACGCCGCCCATGTCGTCGAAGAGCAGACATGCATTTCAGAGACTCACACATTAGAACGGCGTCGTCGCTGCTCGTTCGCGTTGCTTGCGTCCGGGCGGTTGGTCGGCTAGTCCATCGATCGGATCGCCAGTCAGGCAGACAGCGAGTGAAGCGATCGCCTTGCGATCCGTGATGGTCGCGCGCTCGCTTCGTGCTGCCACTGCTGCTGTCGGAGCTTACTTGCCGCCCTTCTTCTTCGCCGCCTTCTGCATCTTGACCGCCTGCGCATTCACCTTGGCGTCGCGCACGAACGGGAGGAACGTCACGCCGCCCATGAACGGCACGAGCACCTCCGGCACCTTGACGCCGTTCTCGTCCTGGAAGTTCTCGAGGATGCAGCACACCGTGCGCGTCGACGCGCACAGCGTCGAGTTGAGCATGTGCACGTACTTCTTCTCGCGCTGGTTCTCCTTCTTCACGCCGCAGCGGATCTCCATCGCGCGCGACTGGTAGTCTGTGCAGTTGGACGCCGACACGAGCTCGCGGTACTCCTTGTACGCCGGGAACCACGCCTCGAGGTCGAACTTCTTGGTCGCCGCGTTGTTGAGCTCGCCCGAGACGATGTTCACGACGCGGTACGGCAGGTTGAGCGACTGGTAGAAGGCCTCCGCGTGGCGGATCATCTCGTCGTGCATCGCGGCCGAGTGCTCCGGCTCCGTGATGCAGAACTGCTCGATCTTGTCGAACTGGTGCACGCGGAAGATGCCCCACGTGTCCTTGCCGTGCGAGCCCGCCTCCTTGCGGAAGCACGTCGAGAAGCCGCCGTAGCGGAGCGGCAGCGCGCTCTCCTGGATCCACTCGCCCTTGTGGTAGCCGCAGATCGGCTGCTCCGACGTCGCGATCAGGTACTTCTCGTCCTCGCCGACCACCTTGTAGAGCTGCTCGTCGAAGTCGTCGAGCTGCGCCACGGACGCCATCACGTCCTTGTTCATGAAGAAAGGCGGCTTGAGCATCTTGTACTGGCGGCTCATGAGGAACGCCGACGCGTACGCCATGAGCGCCTGCTCGAGCAGGAAGCCGTAGCCCGTGAGGAAGTACGCGCGGTGGCCCGCGACCTGCACGCCGCGCTCCGGCTCGTAGCCGTCGATGCGGTGCAGCACCTCGTGGTGGAAGTGCAGTCCCTCCTGCTGGAGCGGTGTGCCCCACTCGCGCACGATCACGTTGTCATCCTCGTTGCTGGACACGGGCACGGACGGGTCGACCGTGTTGCCGATCTTGGGCAGTTCGCGGTCCACGGCCTCCTTGAGCGCGTCCGCCTCCTTCTTGAGCTCCGGGATGAGCAGCGCGAGCGCCTTGCGCTCCTCGCTGATGGCCGAGAAGTCCTGCTTGGCCTTGCTCAGCTCCTTGATCTGCGCCTGCAGCGCGTTCACCTTCATCTGCTGGGTCTCCACCTCGCCCTGCTTCTGCCGCCACTGCTCGTCGAGCGCCAGCACCTGGTCCACCAGGTCCACGTTCAGGAAGCGCTTCTGCTGGTCTGCGCGCACCTGCTCCGGGTCGCCGCCGCGCTCCTTGCGCAGGCGGTTGATGTCGATCGGCATCGCGGTGGGGGCTTCTACTTCTTCTTCGCGGCGGCTGGCGGCTTCGCTCGGTCGAGGGCGGGTGCGAGCTTCTCCCCTCCACGCAACCGAGTTTCTGATAGTGAGCGGACGAGTGGATCTCGTCCGCTCACAATATAACCCTTATATGACCTGTTTTGTCCCTCTATAACCCGGGTTATCCTTCATACGAGGGTATATCCAATGAAATGAACCCACAAGAAAATGCTCGTGACGAACATCGTGCTTTCTCTCTCTCTCTCGCTGCACCTGACTGCCTGCGATGGCTCCATCGAACAACGTGACTCACTCACAGCAGCGTGCTGCGTGAGTGCCGGTCCTGCGTCGTCGAGAAACGGTCCACGACCGTGTTCGCGTTCGTCGCACCCTTCGTGAGCGTCGCCAGGAACGACACGAGCAGCGCGTCGTTGTACTCCTGCACCACACGAAGTACACACACGCCAGTATTGTCAGTCGTAACAACCTCCTCAATTCGCAACTCTCCACACTTTCTGACCTGCAGAAACGACGCCTCGAAGCTCTTGGAGGTCATCGCCGGCAGCTGGTTGCACACGCTCGAGATGTGGCGCAGCAAGTTGCGGTCCATCGGCGCGTCGCCTGCGACAGACACACGGCATCAGAACCACGAGCCGTCCCCACAAATACAAGTGGTTTCGCCGCCACCACAAGAGAAAGCGTACCGTTCTTCATAGCTTGCAGGAAACGGATCAGCACGTCCACCTGGCGGTCGAGCATCTTCATCGCATCGCGCACATTCCCCAGGTACGGATGCACTGTGCGCACAACCACCACATAGTCGGTCAGAGCACCACTTCCAACAGCAGCACCACTAGCACGCAATCACGCCCTAAGACGCGCATGCATGCGGTTTTCCGTACGTGAAGACTTGGAGCTGTCGCCGATCGGCGCGATCTTGGAGATGTGGTCGACCGAGATACCCTCGGTCTCCGACGTCTCGATCTTGAACGGCGCCTTGACGAAGAGCATCGTCGGCGCGCCGTTCAGCACGTGGAGCTCCGACTCGAACAGCGTGACCGGGAGCTTCTTCTTCGTGCTCAGTCCCTCAGACACCGGGTCCAGCAGCATGAACAGCGGACTCTCGTTGAACTCCATGATCTGAACACGTCCGTTCACTCCCAGCATCAGCGCCACCCACACTGTCTCACGACTGACATAGAGTAGCATTATAAACACAACACACCACACACCGATCGGTGGGTCGCCAGGTCCGTCGGCTGCACCTTCGAGCCCACAGTGTACCATCCGAGCAGCTCAAAGCCCGGAAACACCTGCGAGACTGTCATCGTCACCACCGAACCAGTCAGCGCAATAAGTAAGCGTGTTATCTGCGCGAGGTCGTCGCGTGAAGACGCCAAGGTGAGGGAGCGCTCGCCGCTCGCCGTCAACACCAGAGCCATCATCGCAGCACAACCAGCACCATCATCACCAGCAGCACCAAGAACGCACACTGCTGGATGCGCGAGTTCACAAACTCCTTGTCGAGCTGCACATCGCCGCCCACGACGTCGTACTTGAGCTCGAAGGAGTCGTAGACCGCGACGTCGAGGCCGCTCTGCACGCCGAAGAGCGCGCCGATGACCTGCGGGGGCGTGGCGCCAGGCGCGCACCCGCGGCGCTCGCGCGTGAAGTGGTCGGCGACGTTCATGAGCACGAGCGGGTGCAGCTGGATCTGGCGCTCGCCGCCGCCGCTGCTGCGCTCCTCGCGCTGCACCATGGGCTCCTCCGCCGCCGCCGCCGTCGACTCGTGCATCACTGTGTCCTCCATGCTGTTCAACCCGTTGATCTTTTTCCGCTCCTTTTTGGCTCGAGAAAGCTGTTCTTGATAGTTTGGCTCCTTATTTTGCGTAAGCTCCTCTTTTTAGAGGTCATCCAATTTGTATAAAGGCTTGTCGAGATCTATAATAATATTTTACAAAATATAAACAGGATGCATGCGCTTTACAAAGGATTCATTAAGAAACCTCCTCACTGTGGATTGGTCATAATCCGTCCGTTTTCTCGGATAGGTGCGATACAGTTTTCATCAACATCGAGCCACCCTTTTCATCACCACCCAACATCCCCCCCCATTTTTATCGCCATTCTGAACGCAACTACTCGCACTTTGCACGTCACTTACACTGCGGCACTGCGCCACCGACCGTCGTCTGATGGCTGCCGGTGGCACCAGCGTACCTCCTCTCTTGACCCATATTTTTGTATAGGAGTTTGTATGTGCGCACTGAAATCCTAGCCAACAACACCACACGCTGCGCACGACGCTGTTGCTGCTGCTGGCAACGACATCGACGACGACCTCCGCCATCAGCCACGCCACACGCGCCGCTGCAGTCTCTCGCTCGCTCGCTCGCCGCGTCGCACACTCACAACTCACTCACTCGATTCGACTACCGCCGTCGCTTACTCGCCGCCTCGCCGCCGTGCATGCCGCATCGCTGAGGAGGGCGTCAGACTTGCCACACTCCTCCTCCTCATCCATCTCTCATGGCGACGACGACGACGACGACGACGACGGATCTTAGCGACGAGCTCATCTGGGCGCTCGACGTACGTGCGCCGTCTATTTTCCTACTTGCACCACACACACACACACGCACACGCGGTCGCATGGCATCGCATCTGGCTCGTGACGCTGACTCGACGACTCTTCCTCTGCCCACATGCAGTCATTCATCCAGAAGGACGAGCACGACCATGACAGTGCCGCCAGTGCGCGCTCGGTCGACCCCGAGCCCTTCCTGCTCTTCGGCGGCGGCGGCGGACGGATGGTCGAGAGCGAGTACGTCTACGGCCGCGCCACGGAGCAGATCCGCGCGTCGCTCGCCACACTCGATGTCGACGACGACCACGACCACAGCCGCGGCGACCGAGACGACGATTCTGCCGAAGGAGGAGACGACGACCAGACAGAGCAGGAAGAGCACGCGGATACGCTAGGCGGCCTCGCGCCGTCTGCTCCCTTTTTCTACGACAGCGGCGGCTACGAAGCAGCCAGACCGCACGGTGAGCGCAGCGTCAGCGACGACACGGACCAGTCGTGCTCGCTGGCGTCCGAGCAGTCCGGTCTGGACTCCCCGCCGCCGAGCCCGCTCTTCGGCTCGTCCATTCGGCAGATGACCGACCTGTCTGGTGTTGCCGCTGATACCGCCGCCGCCGAGCACCATAGCTACGAGCAGCGCATCGAGGCGACACTGACCGAGAGCATGGGCAAGTACCGCCGCATCGAGGGCAGCGGCAGCTCCGGGACGGCGGCCGAGAGCCCCACGCACGAGCCGCTGCCGTCGCCGCAGTTCACGATGAACGACATCAGCCACTTCGACGAGCACTTTGGCCGCGAGCTGTACCTCGAGCAGCTCGGCCGCAGCTTCGTGGACGGCTCGGGCTCCAAGTCACTCGCGTCGTACCGTATGTCGTCGTACCACCGGATCTCCATGGCGACGGACATCATCAAGCAGGGCTGGCTCGTCAAGCGAGCCGAGGTCGTGCCGAGTTGGCACCGTCGGTGGTTCACGCTGCGGCGAATGTAAGTGGCTGGGTGTATGTGGTGCTGCTTGGTACTTGGTGCTTGGTTGGACTCCGCACTGACCTGTGAGCTGCTTTCATCATGTGTCTGCTACAATGACGCCGTCCCCAACGACGAACAGGCCGGAAGGACCGTTGCTGACCTATGCGCGCGACAACTCTTCGTCGGCTCCAACCAAGACGATCGAGCTCAGCTCCACGTCGCGGTGCGTCGTCCGCGCGAAGCTCTCCCGCGAGCACGAGTTCCGCGTCATCACGTCAACGGACTCGTCGCGGCGAGAGTTCTCGCTCGTCGGCGCCTCGAACTTTGACATGACCGAGTGGGTGTGCTCCATCCAGTCGGCGATCAACGCCGGCAACAAATCCACATTCGAAGGTGCGTGCTGGAGCTGATCGGCCAGGAGTGATACGGTGGTGGTGATGGCGTTGTCATGGACTCACACCTTGCACCCCTGGCAACCAACCAGGCTCGGAGGACTTCCAGCGCATCTGGAACGACGCCGGCATCGACGGCTTCCTACTGCGCTACGGCGTTCGCAAGTGCAGCTCGCGCAACCACCTGCAGACGCGGGTGCTGGAGCTCAACTTCGCCGAGCAGACGATCACAAACTCGCGGCGCGGCGAGTCGCTGACGACACTGTACTTCAACGACGTGTCCAAGGTGTCGGTGGCGTCGGCACGGCCGAACAACGAGGAGTTCGGCATCGTGCTGGACTTCCACGGCCGGCACCGCTCGTGGCCGATCTACCTCGACACACAAGAGGCAAGAGACGACCTGCTCGGCATCCTGCAGAAGATCGCGGACAAGGACGTGGTCGGCGAAGACCTCGAGCAGCGACGTTCGCGGCTGATCCTCAAGACGGGCTTCATGGAGCGAAAGAACGTGTCTGCCGATGTGCGCGTGGTCGGCCCGCACGCCACGCTGAAAGGACGGCTGTTTGTGTGTCTGTACGAGAACTGCCTCGTGATCTACCCGGAGGACGGCGACACGAGCGCGCGGCCGTGGTACGTGGTCACGCTCAAGGGCATCCAGGTGTCGTGCAAAGAGGACAAGTGCATGCTGATCCTCGGGCGGCTCGTGATGATCTGCGCGTCGCCCGATGAGACGCGGAACTGGTACAACGCCGTGCTGTCCGCCACGCTGCTCCCGGCCGAGATCATCGAACTGGAGCTCAAGGAGCGCGTGAAGATCCGCAACGCGTTCCACGCGTCGGTGTCACGCCTGCGCAAGCTGCTCAAGGCGAAGGTGAAGCCGGAGGTGAACGGCCCGCCGCAGGACCAGAAGGCGATCGAGCTGATGATGCGCGTGCTGTGGCACCTCACGTTCCCCGGCGAGGAGTACACGTCCAACAGCGACCCGCGGTGGCTCGAGATCGGGTTCCAGCGTGGCGGACCGGCGTCCGATCTCCGCTCGAGCGGCTTGCTGGGGCTCTACTGCCTCATCTACTACGTGAACGACGCGTCCGGGTCGTTCCAGCGCATCCTCGAGCGCACGCGGCACGGCGTGAGCGAGGGGAACATGAAGAACTATCCGCTGGCGATCGCGTGCATCAACGTCGCGACGTCGTTGACAGAGACACTCGGGTTCGGCCACGCTGGGACGCACTCTGCCGGCTGCTCGATGAACGCCATGAAGACGTACGTGCATCTGATCGGACAGACCGTGGCGCACACGCCGTTCGAGCGCATTCGCACGCCGTCGGTGACGACGTCGCGCGCGCTGTCGTCGTTCGAGTCGTGGGACGACATCCTCGGGGGAGCGGACAACCACGTGTTCGAAGACATCTTCTGTCTGCTCTTCCCAGTGCTCGACACGCTCTTTGTCGAGATGGGGGCGGTACGTGTCCTCGTCTGGTGTAGTGTGTGCTCTTGAGCAAGAGTCTGACGCTGTTGTGCCGCGGTCTCCAGGGGTACATGGAGTTCGGGCAGGTGATCGCGGCGTTCCGAAGACGCATCGGGGTGATCTTCGACGCCCTCCCTCAGAGCATGAGCGAGCTTGCCGCGCTCGCGGCCGAGCCGTGCACAGACACGCTCGTGGACCCGATTTTGCTGGGGAGAGGGGCCAAGTGAGCATGGAGAGAGGCCGAGCGCGTGCTACTAGAGCGGATAGTGAGATAGAACATCGTTATCGTCGGCGTCGAGGAACTACTGGACCAGTACGACGCACCGACACAACAACACAAGCAGCCCACCAACCATCTGCGTGACTGCGGGGCGCCGCGGGCGCTTACAAGACCACGTCTTTTGTGATGCCGGGAGCGGCGCCGACGAGCGCGACGGCGGCGCTCGCATCGGCTGCCGACACGACGTCGGGCGAGCCGGTGCGCAGCGGCGCGCTCTTGCCGACCAGCACCTTGATCTTGGCCACGAGGTTCTTGACCTGCGGCGACGGCTGCGCGGCACCCGACTGAAGCCCGGGAAGCGCGAGCGCCGCCGCCGCCACCGCGCCGCTCGCCGGCCGCTTCATGGCGCGGCGCTGGTACTTGGCGCGCGTGGCGTCGTCCATCTGCTTGCGCGCGCGCTCGATGTGCTTGTAGAGCGCGCCGCGGCTCACGCCCATGATCTCGGCCACGTCCGACACGCTGCACTTGTGCTGCACCACGAGCACGATCGCGCGCTCCTTGATGCCCTCGGGTATGAACGCGTACTGGCGCTTGCGCGCGCGGCCGTCGCCTTCGCCCGAGCCGTCGCCCTCCACCGCGTCGCCCTCCACCGCCTCGAGTTCCACGTCGCCGTCCGCCGAGTGCTCGACGCCCACCAGCTGGCTCAGCGCGTCTTCGCGGTGGATGCTGTCCCCATGGTCGATCGCCGCCGCTTGGAAGGTCGCGGCCGCTTCTTCCTCCTCCTCGCGCTTGCGCTTGTGGTCGCCCGCCGCGACCGCCGCCGCCTGCAACTGCTCCATACTAAACGGGGTCGTTTTGCTCGAGCGTGGGCGTTTTTCTCTCTGCGCCAGACTCTTTCTATGGCGCAGCGCCGGCGAATGTCGAATCGCTGTCCAATCGTGTTCGACATGGGAGGCGTACTCTCCCGATTCTATTAAGTGCGTATTCACTTAGCTCCGAATTTGTATCTTCAATGTCACTTTTTCGAACCCAAGAACCCAACATGCTGTTCCTCGTCGCGGCCGCGCTCGCCGTGCTGCTCGCGGCGTTCACGCACGTGACCAACGACTTTGGGCCGCTGGACTTGTACGCGCCGCCGACGCCTCACGCCGCAGACTGGGGCGCGCAGCTCTTCAGCGGATCGTACTACGAAGCGCGCGCGCTCTTCCGGCAGCAAGCGAAGGCGGCGCACGCGACGCTCGCCACGCGACCGCTCCCGGGGTTTGAGCTCGAGGATCTCACCATCGACTTCGCGCTACTGCCCGGCGCGCGCGACCGCGTCGTGGTGCACGTCTCTGGCACGCACGGCGTTGAGGGCTTCGCCGGCAGTGCGATCCAGTCGGCGGTTCTCAAGGGCATCGCGGCGGCGGCGAGCGACAGCGACCAGCAGGACGACGCCCCCAATGGCCCGACCGTCATCTTCGTGCACGCGCTGAACGCCTACGGCTTCGCAAAGGTGAGCGAACTGTATGGTGTCGTGTGGTAATGCGGAGAGTGTTGCGCTCTGATGACGAACGGTTCGTTCATCGCAGCTCCGCCGCTTCAACGAGCACAACGTGGACATCAACCGCAACTGGCTCACGCCCGAGAACTTCTCGGCGCTCGCGAGTGGCGACCCGAACGCGTACGGGTACATGGATGTGTTTGACGTCTTGAACCCGTCGAGCCTGAGCGGCGCGGCCAACTCGTTCTGGGCAAAGGCGGCGTACTACCTCTCGACAAAGGGCTTCGCGGCGATCAAGCGCGCGACGGTGTCGGGTAACTACCAGTTCCCCAAGTCGATCTTCTACGGCGGGAGCGAGCTGCAGCCGAGTCTGCGCATCCTGCGCGACTTCTTGACGGAGCACGTCGAGCTGGACCGCGTCCACTCGTTCGCGCTCATCGACGTGCACACGGGACTCGGCGCGCCTGGCGTGGACACGCTGCTGACCGGCGCGGGCTGCGACGTCGAGAGCGTCAAGAAGGTGTTCAGAGAGTTCGAGGACAAGGTTGTGTCGGTGCGCGCGGGAGGCGGTAACGATGTCTCGCAGGGCTACGACGGCAGCTTCGGGTTCATCGTCGACGGCATCGCGGCGCTGCTCCCGCCGCAGAGCCACAAGAACAACGTGTTGGTGATGCAGGAGTTCGGCACGGTGGCCGGGCCGTTCATCCTCAAGGCGGTCTCGGAGGAGAATTTTGTGTTCCACGCGGCGCCGAGCGAGCGCATCGCGTACGCGGAGAAGCTGCGCGACGTGTTCTACCTGCACCGCTCGCCGTCGTGGAAGCGCGACGTGCTGACGCGCGGCTTGTCGGTCTTCGACAATGTCTACGCGCACGTCAGCCAGTGCTGAGGGAGTGCGTGTCGTCGCTGGTGGGGGCTGCTGCTGAGCGTGCAGTGATAGCCGCAGAGTTGCTGGTCGCAAGCAGCACATGGTGGCCATCCTCTTTCTCTTCTTGACCTGAACTACATGTACCAGTTGATGTGCAAACTGTGGCGTGAACATGACGAGTGTTGACGCCAACGACTTCAACACCTCCTACAGCCTCCCACCAACTCATTCTCGCATTCGCAGCCAGGTGCTCGCTCATCAAGCGCGACCGCATAACGATGCTGGGACTGAGCCGCGCGCTGGCGCTGTCGAGCGCCGCCGGCGCCGCGCTGCTGGCGCTGGTCTTCCACGCCGCGAACGACTTTGCGCCGCTGGACGCGTACCTGCCGCCCGCCGCCGTCGACGCCGCCGTCGAGGG